>CANXYC012999118.1:0-66008 GCA_948193065.1 Aleurites moluccanus | reverse complement strand
AGATTTTGAAGTTGTTTCTGGGTTCTTTTGGCTGCAGCGAGCTTGTATCTCTCCATTTCATAGAGCTCAGGGCGCCAGTAATGGTAAGGGCCAATAGCAACTTCTTGTGGAGTGTAGGAATCAGGATCAGTAGTCATTAGGCTTTTGGGGACATTGAAAATGGAGACAGGAACTTCTGTTTCATTTTCAAGCTCTTCTTCAATGGATCTACGAATATGAATTATCCATAGATTCTCATCAAAGTTTGAATTTGGATTTGAGGACATGAAGGATTGGCGAGAAGACATGTTTGTGTTGTGTTGTGTTGCGTTGGTAGCTAAAACTTTTTTTTTTCTTTTAACTTATGGTAATGGCAGTTTGTTGTGTGTATATACTTATGGAAGAGTTATAGTTCAGGTATTTAATAGGTGAAAATTTATTATCAATGTTATTATTGTGATATTAATCATGTATTATATTCTAATTAAAAGTTGTGTTGAACATTAGATTAATTGAATCTTGAACAAAAACACATTCAGTAATAAATTGAGTGAGATAAAAATGGGAGATTTCAGATTTTGGGAGAGTCTTGATTGAAATTTAACTAAATAAAGTGCTTCATGTGTATTACTTTTTGAGAAGTAGATTGTTGCTTAACCAATCTGCTTTTAATTTTTGTATGCTGAATTTAAAAGTTTCAAATTTAAATTTTTGTGGAGTCAAATTTACTAAAAACAAGAAGTGCATGCATATTTTTTGTAATACATTTATGATAAAATTCACTTCCATACTAAAAATTAATAATAGAATGCTTTATTATTTTTTTTTTTTGGTAATATTAAATTTTTTTAAAGATTAGTCTCAATAAGTGCATAAAATTTGGTTATAGATTTATTCACTTCCATTCTTTAAAAAAATAATATTTTAATGTTCTATTAATTTTTTTGATTATATTAAAAAGTTAGGTGACTATTGACAATAATATTAATTATACACACATGTGTGTGTGGGTAATTTATATCTATTATCATTGAATTATACGTCAAATTATAATATTGTCACATTTGTAATTTTTTTATTATTAAAATTACTAAATATATTAAAAAATTCTAATATATTTTTTATAAAATCAACGAATTTACTATCATATATTAATTTATTAAAAAAATATCACATCAGCTTATTTCATATTCACTAAATTATAAACCAGATTATAATATAATCACACGCATTTTTTTCATTATTATAGTTACTAAACAAACATGATACTTCTATTATAATTTTTAGGCCAATTTAACTATTAATTTGAAAATAATTTAAATTCAAATATGAAAAATTAGTCAATTTATTTTTTAATTAAAATTTATAACACACCAAAATATAATATAATAAAGAAGTATATATTCACATCAAGAATATATTTAATTCATCATCTTAATACTAAAAAAATAAAATTCAAAATTATATAAATAATATTAATATTATAAAATCAAATTATTATTATTTGATTTTAATTTATTATAAATTAAATGTCAAAAATACAAAATTTATCATGTTTCATTATTTTTTTTAGAATGAAATAAAAATAAAATTTATAAGTTGTGATGTATTTATCTAACAAGATTGATATATTAATTGCTTGCTATTTCTTTTCTTGTTATTTCTTTATTTCAAATGTGATTTTTTATCATTTATTAACGATGTAGATATTATTTAATAAAATTAAAATAAATTTTTAATTTTTAATTAAAAAAAGATTTTTAATTTTGTTAATGTTTTTTTAACGTGTGTCCTTAAAAATTAAAAATTCAGATAATATTAAATAAATAAATTTAAAAATAAAATAAATAAATGAAAAGTAGATATTATGATCTATTATTTGGAATGGTAGCGATTATAACAAATATAATTCTATTAAATTTTTTTTTTCATCCAATTCATTTTTATATTAATTTATTTATATTTTTCTAATATAATTATATCATTTTTAATCAGTACTCTTAGAGCATTCATTGGAAATTGATCTGAAAATTATAATAAAATTATCAAATTTATTTAGTGACTATAATAATGAAAAAAATACGTATGTGACCATATTATAATTTGACCTATAATTTATTGACTATTGGTTAGATTGATATGATATTTTTTTAGTAAATTAGCATTTGATTGAGTTATTTGCCGGTCACGTCAGTAAATCCAACTGAAATTTTGTTTAAAAATTATAATAATTTTTTTTTTAAATTTTTTTTTATGACTTTAATAAAAAAAAATTACGTATGTGACCATATTATAATTTGACTTATAATTCAATGATTATGAATACAAATTACTCTGTGTTATTAAAGTTCATGGGGCCCATACATAAGTGGACTTATAAATATTGGAACCCACTTGCACAAAACCAATTGGTTTGTGCTAAGTCCAACACCTAATACACCCCTTCAAGTGCAACCGAGCTTTTAGCTCATTGCCTAACATTAACAAGCCGGTTGACACTTGCTCATAAATGGACCGGTTAATATATTTTCTTCAGCGTCGGTCTAGACCAGCATTATCATCAGTCCAACAACAATAACGGGACTCGAACATGAATTCCAAAATCTTAGTCCGTTTGGGCATTAAGCTCTGATACCATATTAAAATCTATGGGCCCGTACATAAGTGAACTTATAAATAGGCAAGTGTTGGAACCCACTTGCACAAAATCAATTGACTTGTGCTAAGTCCAACACCCACTCACTTATAAGTTCTTTATTTATTTTATCATTATTCGATGTGGGATATTTTTCCCAACACGTGTGCTGTAAGTTATTTGAATAAATTTAGTGAGTATTTGACAAAACTTTTTGATATAGTTGTTAATTTTTTTGTTTCCAATAACTGTATTATACCCGTTTGATGATTCACAGCTGTTAGGTAGTTAAAAAATAATTATTTATAAAAATTCTAATTTAGAGTTTTTTTAAAAAAGCTAGTACTTTTTGAAATAAAAAATACTAAATTATTTTTTAAAAATATTATTTAAATAAAAAGATAAATATTAATATTTATTCTTAATAATCATTAAACATATTATCAGTTAACAGTTAATAATAATTTTATCAAATATGTTAAATAATAAGTTATTAGATAACAGTTACCAGCTATCAACTATCAATTATCGGCTAACAGTTGCTACAGACAGATATAATTTTTAATAAACATAAATTTTAAAGCATTATACATTTAAGCTTAATTAAAATACGATATATTATATAAATAATTTTAGAGAAAAATAAGACGTATTAATCAAATAAGCTATCATATTATACATTAAAATATAAAGGACAAAACTCAATAATTGAAATGCACATAAACTTAGTACATACTACATTAAAATAAAAGTAAGTCATTATTATGTAAAAATAAAAAAAATACTAAAATTAATAATAAATAAATGAATATGAAGATTAATAAGCAAATAAGATATTTCTATAATAACAAATATGCAACTAAACCACCCACTAACAACAAAACAATAAAAAGAAAAGCTAAATAATTAAACAAAATCAGGTAACAAATTTACCAAATTTGGAGATTTTTTCCATTATTTTAATTAAGAAATGGATTCCATTGGAACAGTAATATGTTAAACTAGTTACAAAATTAAAAATTTAGTTGTGAATAGTTAAGAAAACAATTGAGGTATTATTAAAAAAGAATTTTCAAATATCAATATAGGAGATAAATAATTAGTTATAATATTATTACACACCCAGTATTTTTTGGGAATAATTAATTTACATAAACATAGATATATAAATATAAAATTAAATTATTAACATATAAAAATAATGAAAATTAAAATAAAACTAATAAAAAAATCATATATTTTGAACGAATATGAAATATTGATTTTGTGAAAGAATATAAATAAAAGGAAAATAGTAATTTTATGACTATATATTTATAGTGAAATTATTTATTAAAATTATTATTTAAATATGAATTAAAATATAATTAAAATTAAAATTTCTATTTATATTAAGATTTTTGTTAATTAATTTTTAATATATTTTTGACTCCTTTTTAAAAAAAAATAATAATTATTTTTTACTTTTCTATAAACCATTTTTGAAAATCATAATTTACCAAGTCTTTGACACTAAATATTTTTGCTAAAGTAACCTAACCATAATACTAAACCAATAAATTATTTAAAAAACAACAACAATTAGCAATAGGTACATGTACATGAATATATATAAATATGTAACAATTAAATTAGTATCTTTCACTTTATATGGAAGCTTTAATCTATTAATTAAGCACATTTACCATATAATATTATTAATGTATTATATATTGATTATTGACTCAAAAGTATTTTAAGACTGTATATTTATCTAGTAATTAGGGGTGTTTATAATTCGGTTTGATTGATTTAGAGTAAAACTTTCAATTAAACTAACAAAATCGATTTTTAAATATTACAACTCTTAACCAAATCAAGTAATATTAAAAAAAAAAAAATCCAAACCAAAATTATTTGGATTCAGTTTAGATAATTAATTTGGTCGGTTTAACAAAAGTAATAAATAAATAAAATAAAAAATTTAAAGAAATCATACAAATTTAACAAACATTAAAATATAATTATATTTTGAATAATTAAAAAATTATTAGAGCATTTTTAAAAATACTCTCCACCTATCATAGAAAAATAATTCAAGTAATTGATAGATTATCTTACTTTAAAATAAAATCTAATTTTCTAATTAATATTTATTTAAAAATATACTATTAATTTGCATCACAATTTTAAGATTAATTATTGATATTAAAAAATATCAACTAACTATTGGCACATAAACGAGGCCAACTGACTCCTCTCATATCTCTAAATTTAAGCTCATAGGGCTGTTGAACATGTGACTCAATAACAAAAACAACCAAAGGGATGAATAGAAGCTTGGTTAGCTAACAATCTGCTACCGAATTAGCTTCTCTGGATATACTTTGTAACTGAACAACCCAACTCCTTTCCAGCAAATCTCTAATATCTTGAACAATGTCTAGATAAGGTGAGGGTCATTATCATTCACAGGACTTGGAATCATCTGCAGTGGAATTTGAGCATCAAATGATCTTCCTATATCCCAGCTTCCAAGCCATTTCAAGGCCAGACTTGATCCTCCATAAAATAAACCATTTTTTCTTTCTCTATTTTTATCGTCTCTCCAGTCTAAATCTAGCCAGTAAAAAGGAAAAAAAAAAAAAAAAAGGGAACCTACTACATTTCTCATTTTTGCTCTGAAATTTCTTGGTTGTGTGTTTAGCTTTTGAGCCCATCGTCAATTTACTATTGTCGATCAAAGAAACCCAGACCCACTAACGAGCCCAACAACATTGACAACCAAATCGATCATCATAGGCCTGAATCGGCCTCCGGTCGTCCTGGTCAAATGAAGCCAAACTACAGCCTTGACGAGCTCAGCGACAAGAAACTCTCTGGTGGCTCTGATCTTGACCTTCACTCCATTATCAGTGACGAGCCCAGGCCACTAGCGGTCAATGCTGGCAAAACGCAGCAACTAGGTAGTGATTGATTGCATTTAAGCTACTAATAAGAGGATGAAAGAAACATCAAAACAGAAGAAAAAATGTGAATATAAAATGGATTGACATACTGATATAATTTTTCAGACAAAGATGATCGAATCTAGCATATGTGCTTCCATAAAAATCCCTGGAACCAACTCTAATGCAACCTTTGGTAATTTATTATGTGCATACTAAATAATAATCATATTCCAAGAAACTAATTTCCTTTCAGGCATTCTTTCCAACAATTCAGATTTATTATTTTAATATTTTTTCACCTTTTTAATTCTCGAATCTTAATTAATTTTGATATTTTTTAATAAAAATATTATTATAATATTAAAATAAAATATATATTCTCTATTTTTTATTTATCATTTAAAATTTTATATACATATTAAAATATTTATTAAATTAAAAAATATTAAAAAAAATTAAAATGTTTATTATAAATAAAATAATTAAATTAAAATATATTAAAAAATAACTTAAGATGTTTGTTGTGAGAACGCAATATTATTCTTTAATAATTAAATTTTAGAAAGAAAATTAATCCAAAATTAAACCTCATAAAATTTCTTTTGAAAAATTTCTTAATTCATTCATGATCTTAATAAATTTTAACATTTTAAACTCAAGACTCTAATTTCAAGCAACTAAACCCTAATTTTAAGGGGAATTCAATATATAGAAATAAAAAGAAAAATTAGAGTTTCCATTGTTCAAAGTTGATTAAGGCTATTGATCCTCTAATTTACAAAAGCGCACAATTGAAACCAAAATTTTATCCGTTATTGAGTGAGAGCATTGCAAAATACAACTCTCAGTGCTTCTTTTCAACTAGAAGTCTCATTGTCTCCTGCTACTGCAGCTTTCACTGTGTTCCTCTCTCTCTTTCCTTCCATCAAATGGCGGCTGCTATGCAGATTAATGTTAAACCCATCATAGGCGGTTTCCATTCTACACTTGCTTCCAAACACTGCCAGAAACCAGGCAGAGTCAGGTGCGCCGCCGCCACACCATCCAAACGCTACTCCATTACTCTCCTCCCCGGCGATGGTATCGGCCCCGAAGTCATCTCCGTCGCCAAGAACGTCCTCAAGCTTGCTGGCTCTCTCGAAGGTTAGCTTGAAATTAACTCTGTTTGGTTCCTGAGAAAATGAAGGAAAAAAAGTGTAAATTAAATAAAAAAAGGGAATTGAGATTCTTAAGCTATTCTTGTTTACATTTTCTTGCTGGGGATATCAGGCATTATATTTAGCTTCCAAGAGATGCCTATGGGTGGATCTGCTCTGGATTTGGTAGGAGTTCCATTGCCAGAAGAAACCCTTTCTGCTGCCAAGCAATGTGATGCTGTTCTTCTTGGAGCTATCGGAGGGTACTTATTGTCTATATATTTATTTAAATCTTCATTTTGTTCACCGTTCAATTCCTTCTATTAAAAAATCTTTAATTTTGCTGATATTTAAGGTACAAATGGGATAGTAATGAAAAACATTTGAAGCCAGAGACTGGGTTGCTGCAGCTCAGAGAAGGTCTTAAGGTCTTTGCAAATTTGAGGCCAGCTACTGTTTTACCTCAGGTAACTTGTTTGATTTGATTTTAATGCAATGTTCAATTATTTACATTTATTTTTTTCTTTGCATTTCACTTCTTTGCCCTATGTTTAAAAAAAATAAAAAATTGTGAGTGCTTGGGATTCTATTGCATAGAAAAGAAGCATTTTTATATGCTAAAGAATTCTGAAATGGGAAGAACTAAACTTTCCATTAAAAAAAATGTTTCCAGTGAAAAGAGCAAGCAATAGCAACTGAATTGTTTTGGAAATTCCCGGAGAAAATTTTGCTGCTTGATTTTTTTCTGAAGAGCATGTGATTTTGTAATTTCTATGGATGTTGTTTATGTATCAAAGAGAAATGGTATAAATAATTCTCTTACCTGTACCATCCACATGTCCCTTTTATCCTATACCCTTAACCTGTTTTTTATAGTATCATTTTCTCGTCTCTGTTATAAGTATGTTTTAATCTCTTGTTCACTTTTTAGCTAGTGGATGCTTCAACTTTAAAGAAAGAGGTTGCTGAAGGAGTTGACGTAATGGTTGTTAGAGAGCTTACTGGAGGTCAGCACACATCAGTTTAACTGGAACAAAATATAATGTCTTTGCTCTTTCTTTTTCCTGTTATAACTTTTTTTTTTTCATTGCTTATATGACAATAACAAAAATGGTAAATTGATTTTTTTTTTGGCTGGCAATAGGAATTTATTTTGGAAAACCAAGGGGTTTTGGCACCAATGAATCTGGTGAGGAGATTGGCTTCAACACTGAGGTGTATGCTGCATATGAGGTAGGCTTCTGAATTTCTTTAGTCGTAAATTTCAAATTAAATACCTGGTTGGTCAGGAATAACTTCCTCATTTGGATATAATCTTCTCTTCTGTTTTATTCTTTTTTCCTCAGTTTTTCAATTCCATGAGCTTCTTCATTGTTAACTCTCGAGCAACAGTTTGGTTACAATGAACTGAATCTGATATTGTTTGAAATCACTTAATTCAATGCTATGCATATTCATTGTTCAAAATTTAATGGTTGACAAATTTAGTTAAGAAGGCTAGATTTCTCAAGAAATAATTAAGATGAATGGTACTTGCATCTTACTTGGGTTTTCTCACATATTATAATAATCTGTTGTGTTAATGCTTTGTTTTGAAAAAAACTTACTACATGCTCTGTTTCCTCCTAAGGTAATGAAAATCTGAAGCACGGATACAGTTCTGAGTGGAGCTGGGATGTGTGTTGAAGTTGGTTGTTTAGGCCCTTATACAAATATGGATGCACATCTATGTTTTCACCAATTTACTTGCTGATCTGTTGGCGAGATGCTTTGCCTGAATGTATCCAACTATTTTACCCGTCAGACAATAAAATTCTAGTCACTTTGTTGAGGAATAACAAGATTTGAATATAACATATTTCCATTTTCATATATTGGTATTGGGTAGTTGATAAATTACAGATATTCAATTATGGATTCTTGCAAAAAAAGTATTTTCTTGTTTTGCAAGCTTGTTTTAATAATTCTTTTCATAAATGATTCACTAATCTGGAAAGAAATTTGAACCAGGTTGATCGCATTGCTCGTGTTGCATTTGAGACTGCGAGGAAGCGACATGGAAAACTTTGCTCTGTTGACAAAGCAAATGTCTTGGAGGTATGCTGTATTACTGTAACCTTTTTCATTCTATGCAATATTAATGTACCATGTGGGACCTTGTGGAAGTTTGGTTTTCATTGTTTACTTCAAAAGGAAATGTAATTTTTATTTTCCTTTCGGTATGGGTATTCGATTTATGGTGTTGCAAGAGACGGGATTCTGTAATGTCATTCTCTTCAAGCATTTTAAATAAGCTCTTCCACAAAAATCCTCTTCCCCTTCCCTTCCCTTCCCAGTTAGATTTGGATTGTGAGATTTCATAATTGGATGTAATGTTCTAGTAGGGGGTTTTGAACTATTACCAAGAAATTGGTGTGAAGATTCTCTCAAGTTTGTGTGGACAGAGTTAGTGGCATGTCTGTAGGTCCGGTGCTTTAGTCAGTTGATTATTAAATGTTTGTAGTTATTTACCTGCTACCCCCACCCCTTCTCTCTCTGTGTGTGTATATGTATATTGTGAGTTCATTTTTTAGCTTCTTTTTGTTTTTGAAGGATTATAGCATAGTTAACAATTATTAATAGATTATTGATTTATGCTATGGCTAGATGAAGAATATTTTATCCCATGGTTATTGCAAATCTGAAGCAATTATAATGACATCAGTGTAATGCTGAACTTTTAAAATATTATGGTTTTCACAAAAGTTTTGACCTCCAGATGAGGATAAATCAGTGTCACGTCTGTCAATACTGTTTTAGAGTACTTAACGTTGCTTCCTACTTACACATGTAGAGAAGCTTTCGGCATTTTTCTCTGTAAATTGGCTAACTTAATTCCCCTGTATACTTTCCTAATTTGGCCTATTTGGCAATGTTTGCCTGGTTGAACTTAAAATTTTGCCTGTGATTTTATATGTCAAGGTTTTTCTTTTTACTCATTCTTTATATTTAATCCCCCTTAATCATTTTTATAAAAACAAAATTCATCAATGAATCATGTGATACATTTTTCCTGTCTCTTTTGGAATGGAGATGTATCATAACATCTTTCGGCTAGTAGAGTGCTGAAAGCTATGCCCTAGTTATAGTTTCTTATTCTTGCAGCTGATGGCATTGGATATAAGGCACAACTCTAACCATCATATTTGTGTCATAACTACATTTATTCTTATTGTGTGTTATTGTGTTAATCTGTGAAATTTATAATTATTTCGTCTTCTTCTTTGGGAATATACATATTTAGTTAACTTACAAAAACAAGCTATGACTATCTTGCATTCATGTTTCAATAAACATCCAGGCATCAATGTTTTGGAGGAAAAGAGTAATGGCCATTGCTGCAGAATATCCTGAGGTTGAGCTCTCACACATGTATGTTGACAATGCTGCTATGCAGCTTGTTCGTAATCCAAAACAGGTTGGGATCAACAGGCATATGCTTTCATATCATATATTTTGTTGCTTTAGCAAATTAGAGGAACAGGGAAGTGAAATTGTTGAGTGCTGAGAATGGGAAAGCCTAACAATGTTTAGCAATGCATATTGTAGTTTGATACAATTGTGACAAACAACATATTTGGCGATATACTTTCTGATGAGGCTTCAATGATTACTGGAAGTATAGGGATGCTTCCATCGGCTAGTCTTGGTGCATCGGTATGCAAATTACTTATTTTTCAAATCAACTCAAATACTTAGTTGCTTTTTCTTTTTCTTTTTTTTTTTTGATTGATTGTGTGCCTCCCATTTTTTCCCTTGATGAAAATGGTAGTGTTATTCCTTCTTGTCTGATAATGTTAAATCTTTTTTCATTGATGTTAAATTTTTTCATTGACATAGGGACCTGGACTTTTTGAACCAATACATGGTTCTGCTCCTGATATTGCCGGACAGGTTGGTTAACTTTTTCTTTAATAGCACATTGTTATTTTATTTATTTTCATTCAAAACAGAAAATTTGCATGATTTGGTATTTTGGTTCTTCCCCTCATGCGCCTCCTCACCAAAAAAGAGAGAAAAATAAAGTAAAAAAAAGGAGAAATGATTGACCAGATGCAAACATGATTTCTAATGCACTGTTTCTTTAATGTTCAGGATAAGGCAAATCCATTGGCAACAGTGCTTAGTACTGCAATGCTTTTGAAATATGGCCTAGGGGAAGAAAAAGCTGCAAAGAGAATTGAGAATGCAGTTTTGGATACCCTGAATAAGGGGTTTCGAACGGGTGACATCTACTCTGCTGGAACTGTATGTGCCTTCTGAACTCCACTATCTATTTTGTTACGAGTTTGGAGAATAAAATTTTTGAACTTGAAATATCTTAATTAATGAGTTGGAATGGAGGGCAAGAACCAAAATATCATGAGATTTTACTTTTTAGTATTTTCCCCTTCTCTTTTGGAGCATGAGAGAGTAATTTGTGTTAACTTAATATTGCAGAAAGATCAGAGAGGAAATTGTCTTTGAAAGTTTGGCATTCAATTGATTTTCCTTGCATTTTGATTTCCATTTCTTATGCTATCAATCAATGTTAATCCATGTACTTGCATGATTTTTTTTAACTCTCTTTTTCTCTTTTTATTATGGCTATCATTTTATCTCCCCATTCCCCTGGCCTGTCATACTTTCAATATTCATCTAACAAGTGAAGTAGATCATTGTGCTTTACTCATTTGTTCTCTAAATTGTCATCTCTTAACTGGGCGAGTCATCGAATAGAAGCTCCAACTGGTTAACCTGCATGTCTGGTATTGGGGGAGATAGTTGCATGACAATGAGATGTGAATTTCTCAATTTAAGTTTGCAGCAAGCTATCCATAAGCTGGTGGAAAATTTTCTTCTGGGTTATAGTTCAATTAGTGATAACCTTTTCTATATCTTGCTGCAGAAGTTCTAAAATTCAAGAAACAATGTCATATTTTCATGATTCGTGTAACTAGCTATGAATTTTTCCCCCATATTTTATGTCTATTTATTGTGAATGATTTTTTATGTGCTTGCTTTTGCAGAAATTGGTAGGATGCAAAGAAATAGGCGATGAAGTGCTAAAATCAGTAGACTCCCAAATTCCTGCTGCTGTTTGATCTGAAACCATATTATAGCCAAATTCAGGGAGCAGAATATGTTTTCGTTGTTAATCATCTTTTGAGCATCTCCACACGCTAAGTAGGAAAAGTTTAGTGTTTCTTCATATCCCCTTATCCATGTAAATTATCAGGCTTTTCATAATTTTTAATTGGCCTTGAGTAGTTGTTGTATTTTATTGGATTTACTAGTCATTCTACGTCTGTGTCATGAACCAAGCTGCAACTTAAAACAGAATTTAAGGCACTGCTTTTGTTGTTTGTCACTGCTGAGAGATATTTGGTAACAGCCTAGTTAAGGAGGCTTGTTAATTCATGGAAAATAAATCGTCTGTTTCAGACTTTAAAAAACTTGGCCATGCTATTGAAAAATTATTTTACTCACTAATAAGGTATGTGATTTAATAAAATTTACTGTCAAGTGTCAATGTTTATTCAATTTATATTCTCTCTGTTCAAAATAAATAAATAGTCATGTTTCATTTTGCATCTAAATTAAAAAAATTTAATTATTTTTAATTTATTACATTAATTTTATTAATTTCTTCTTAAAATATTCTTATCTAAATTACTTTTATTATATATTTTTTAATTTTTTTTTCAATATTTGTAATAATTAAATTATTTATTTTAATTGACTATATAAGATTACTAAAAAGTTATTTTATCAAATTTATAATTTTAATATATAAAAAATAAAAATATAATTATATATGTGATGATATTAATATGAATTGATAAATATTATATTTAATAATTATTTATTAAATTAACATCTAAAAAAATTATAATTTGAGACGGACGAAAAAAGAAAAACAATATTATCTTTTTGGAATTGAGGGAGTAATTCATTTATAATTTTTAATAAAATTTAAATAAATGATTAAGTGATTTTATAAGAATTAAATGTACAAAATTTTTGAGTGAATCTTTATTCACATCAAATACTGACAATGGATAAATTTATAAAATATTTTATTAAAAATTGTATTTTTGATAAATAAATATGAGTTATTTAAAAAATAATTCAAATTATAATTTTTGTAAACCGTTAACAACTAAAAAAACAAACAGTTATATTAAAATTTTTTCTTATACTCTCACTAATTAAATTATGTTTATTTTCTCTTTTGGGGGAAAAATTTATTAATTATGGCCTCTTGATAATTGAGTTAATGACTAAAAAAGAAGGCATTAATTACACTTAAATAATTATATGTATCCTTCCAATTTAATGGAATCTTAATTAGTTAATTCATCCACATAGATAAGAGATACAGTTGACCTTACCAAATGCCATGAATGTTTGCATAATGCACTACTACCCAGTAATGCTTGTATATATATAATTTAAAAAAGAAAAAGAAAAGGAATCATATTTTTTTTTTCAATTGCTTTTATTTTGATTTTTCTTCTCAAAGGAAATTATAGCACTTTAGGTATTTTTAGTACTTTAATTATGCATCTTATAATTTCTAAGACTTTAGTTTAGTTCAAATTACATGCTTATTTTCTATGAAATTATTTATTGTAAAAGTGACATAATTTGCAAAGAAGTTATTTACTATACCTAATTATCAAATAAAATTATATTATAAAATATACTTATTTTATTACTTAATATTTTGAGAGAGAGAAAAAGGTCAAAATTTTAAAAATTATAAAAAATATTATTGACAAAAAAACTATAAAAATCCATTTTTGTTTTTTATTTCCCATTTTTCAATATAAAATTAATATGAGAAAACAACAATAAAAAATAAATATAGGATTTTTTTTTATGCATTGGGGAGAGATATGAATTTAAATATACTATTTTACATATATATTATATTATATCAACATTATTTTAGTGAGATAGCTTGAGTGTATTTTATATTTTGGATAATTACATCATAATCAAAGAAAAGTATATAATTTTCCATAATAAGTTTAACTTCATGAGGTATCTATCTATATATATGAAATTTCATAATAACTATTAAATTTCTCATTGTTAATAATTATTTTTTTATTTATTAATTTAATCAATATATATTTCTCCTTTCCTAAAATTTTTTTTTTTCTTTTCATCAATAATCTCAAAAATTTTAAATTATATCCATATAATTAATGATTTAAAAATATAGAAAATAATTAATTTTAATATATTTCCAATATATTTCAAGCACTAAATTAATAGAAATCATTTTTAAACTCATCTATATTAAAACTACACAATTTTCATATTTTATATTCAATATTAAAAAGAATAATCAAAATAAATAAAAAATAAAGAATTTATTTTGATTTCAAATTTTTATTTTTTTTTTCAATTACATTTAACACTTTTTTTTTTTTTTTTTTTTTTATTAAAAGTAACAATCACACCTTCCGAAATTCTTCAAATTAATACATCTATCTCATTCTAATATAAATTATTAAAAATTTTCACATAATTCTCCATGGAACATTGCAAATGATTCAACTTCAGTTGCAACTCTATCTATCTATGCAAGAAAGTATTTATTTCATTAAAATTAAAATAATAATAGGTGATTTTTTTTTTCTGCTGAACAGCAGAAACAATTGAAGTATTGGCACAAGCACAAGGATTTTACTTGAGAACACTTCTAAAACAATTTGGAGGTAACTATGCTGCATTAAGAGACTCATCATGCTTGATAAGAATATTTTCGAAGAAATTGCCAAGATAATGCACAAGCAGTGAATGGATTGCAGCCTCAGATTAGCATTTGGAACGATGGGTGGTAATGGTGGAAAGAAGCAAGCACATGGTGTTGGTGGTCCAATGAAGGATATAGCTGGGGTCTAAAGTATGTTTTCTCCATTGCTCAAGACTCTGCATGAGAAAACTGGAAAGTTGCCACCAGCTTGGCTAGGCACATTGACTGATGGTAACCCCACTTGTAATTAGATATCACTCTTTTATTATATATTTACATACTTAATAGTGGCATATCAAAGGTTTTAGACAAGTTTTGCTATTAGGGGCTAGGGCAACTGTTGATATACAGTAAGTTTTAGTTTCGAGATAGATCTAGATTTAAGTAAGAGGTAACTGTTGTCCCTTGATTTTTCAAATTTTTTAATTTAAAATTATTATTTAATCCTTAAAATTTATAAAATTAATAAAATAATCTTTTTATTTTAAAAAATTACTTTTTAATTCCTAATAAAGTACCACTTAATTCTATTTTTCTTTCATCTTTCATTTTTCTCTTAATTTAAAATTTTTTTAAGATAAATTACTATTTAATCCTTAAAATTTACTGAAATTAATAAAATAATCATTCTATTTTAAAAAAAATTAATTCTTTAATCCCTAATAAATTATTATTTAATCTCATTTTCTTTTTCTTTTAATTTCTTTCTAATTTTACTTAATTTTTTTTTATTTTCTTTATCAATAATATTATAATATCTTTTGATTATTTTTAATCAAATTATTTCGTAAATTAAAAAAGCACTTAATTATTTATTTTGGTTTGCAAATAAAAAATCAACATTCCAAGCTATTTCGTATCCACAAATTATGTGTTAAAGTTTAATTGAATTTTATTAATAGTTTTAGTTTCATTAATTTAGGTGTTTAGAATAAGTTTTAAAATTATATTTTTTAATATATATTTAAAATAATTAAAAAATAAATTAAATTAATGTAATTTCTTAGAGTATAATTGAAGAACTAGTATAGTATAATGTTTTTGTAATGAGAAATCGAAAACTGAAAATTGAAATTGAATTTTGAAAGGAAAAGTATAAAAAGGTATCATTTTAGTTGATTAATTTTCATTTTAAGGTTTATGAAACTTTTTTTGATAAAAAGAAATATGGGATTTGCACTATTAATATTATTGGAATCTATAACTCTGATGTTGTTAGTCCCTGGTTATGTAGTGTATGTAGAGCCACTAATTTATTTTTTTAACATATTTATAAAGTGATGACGGATTATGGAGTTTAAATTGCTTTTTAACTGCAATGCATGGCCGGCAAGAATAAATAGAATATTTTGTAATTAATTAAAAATTAAAAAGATTCAAGTGTTTTAAAAGATTTATTTTTTATTTTTTTTAAAAAAATTAATAAATTTCACATGAATTAATAAAAATTTATGTAGCATTTTATTAATTTTGAATAAAATAGTAGATTTCACATCACGTCATAAAAAATTAACCAAGATCATAAATCTCAAAATGTTAACTACATAAATTTTAAATTTATTTTTGTCAAAAAAAATTTATATATCTCGAAATAAAAAAAATAATCAAATTACATGACACTTTTTTTTTGTACTTGACAAATTTTATAACACAAATGTAATTTTAGTAAATTTGGTGACCCATAATAATAGAGGAATAATTAAAAATTTAATGTCAAAAATTTTTAAAATTTTTTATTTTGGTGCATGAACAAATAATTTTTACAATCAAATGTTTAAACGGTTAAAAACACTTTAAAATGATTTTTTCACGGGAAAAAAATTATTTATATACCATGTATGCATTGTTTTACTTTCTTACTAAAAAATTGCCACAAAAACTTCTCATAAAGAGAGGAAAGGAAAAAAAATAAAATGACTTGCTATATATCTACATGCCTGTTAATGGCTTTCCTTCACCAATTTCAATATTTATGGCCTTTTTCTTTCACCCAAAAACCCAATACTCTTCCCCACCAGAACTTATTCTTTCAATCTCATTCTCTCTTAATTCATCCAATATTGGATCAACAAATTTATAATTATCCCCAAAAAAATGACAGATACAAAATTATTCCTCTCTTTACCATTTTCCTTTCAATTGTTTACATATCTACAAACTGCTAATAGCTTCCCTTCATTAATTTCAATATTCGTGACTTTCTTCTTTCACTCAAAAACCCATTACTCTCTTCTTCACCAAAACTTCTTCATTCAAAATTTCATTCTCTCTTAATCCATCAATGTTGAACCAACAAATATCTAATTATCCAAAAAAAAAATGGGAGATACAAAATTATTCATTCCCTTTACTATTTTCATTTTCCTTTCATTCAATTTCTTTTCCTTTATTATCTCTCATGACTTACCAGAGAATATAAAAACGACAACTCTCAATCTCGTTTCTTCTCTTCAATAAACTTTCACCATTCTTCTTTTGACACACTAACCACAAATCCATTAACTCAATAGGAACAAATTTCTCCATTATTTCCCAATTTTTCACTTTCCTTTTCACTCAACCTTCACTCTCTTAAAACCATTTACAAAACCCAACACAAGGATTATAAAGCTTTAATCCTTTAAAGACTTGACCGTGACTCATCCTAAGTCACAAGTGATTTTAAGTGTAATTCTCTGAAAAATTCAGTTGAACATTTTAGTGGTAGTTTAATTGTGAATAATGGGAAAGATAAGGAAGTGCCAATCTCGTTTAAGATTGCGCTGGAGAAAGCTAAGAAACACATGCAGAATCAAGGGATTAATAGTGGTGTTAGTGGTGATGTGAATGGTTCTGCAAAAGAAATTCAACTAATCTCTTGGCAAATATGGTAAAAGCTAAGAATTCGAAATCAATGGATCAAAGAGGTGCAGAATGATGACAATTGTCATGGCGTTGAAGAATGTTTGGGAGGAGAAAAAGTGAAGAAAAATAGGGAGGAAAAATGTTAAATGTAATTGGTACAAGAGAAATAAAAATAAGAAAAAAAATTTGAGTTTAATTTTGTAATTTGGCATTGAGTCGCTGACGTGGCAATCCAAGTTATCGTATAAAATGGAACCCACAATATATACATAGTACTTATACAATTTTTTTAGGTGAAAAATATTATTTTAATATATTTTTTAGTATTTAAATTCATACATCAAAATAAAAAATTTAAATAAATTCAGACACTAAATTTATAATTATACTTGATAATAAATATACAATTGAAATATCTTCTTCAAGTGGAACCCTTATATGATATTTTTTTTCTACGATATTTATTGTTCTTTTTAATCTATTCCAAAAGACCAAAATACCACTCATCTAAATTTGTCAATTTAATTCATATATTATATATATGCTATATGGAAGAGTACTAGAAACATAACTTCATTGTACAGTGGCATGGTGACTGATTGCTTATTATAATGAATTTATTGCTAAATATAAAATGGAAAAGCATATTTACATGTAACAAGTTTCGTAAAATAGTAAAATACCCAAAAGCCAAAGGTTCAAATCCAAAAACCGACACTTCCCATCATCCAAATCTTCTTCTTCTATCTGTTTCAGGTAGAAAGTTTCATTCTTTTTGTTAGTAATTCATACATATATTCGTTGATATGCTTGATTCTAATAATGGTTAATGAATTTCAGAATGATTTGAGTAGATATTCCCGTAATTTTTTTTTCTGGTTTCTGTAATTATGTTCTTTGAGGTCAGTTTTTATCTAGGTTTTGTGCATTTGTTCGTTGTAGTTATTGAGAATTTGAAATGTTCGATAAATTATCTCTAATTTCACTAATTTAAATGATTTTCTGTGACTGCTGCATCCAATTTCTTTAGAATCTATTAATTTTTGTGATGAAAATGTAGATCGGTTAATACAAGTTTTGTATGTGTGTGCGCTTTATGGGATGTCATATGTCTATTTTAGAAATAGTGTTCCAGTGGCAAATTCTATGATTTGCTTTTGAATTGTTACCCATTTGTTGATTTTATTTTAATTTAATTTAAGGGTAAGTATTTGAATGAGTATTACCTTCTTTTTAGTTAGATTGAGTTTTATGTTGGTATTGCATTAATTTTTCAGATTGTTGTTGATAATTCTTTGATCAAGGCAAAGAAAGACATTTGGGTTTGATGGATAATTTACCAGATCAGTTGGTTTATGAGATCTTGAGCAGAGTCAAGAAAACTGTTGACAGAAACTCTGCTTCTTTAGCATGTAAGCGTCTCTATGAATTGGATAGCGAACAAAGACTGTCTCTTCGGTTTGGTTGTGGATTAGATCCTGCTAATCAAGCTCTGACTTCCCTCTGCAACAGATTTCCTAACTTGGTAAAAGTAGAAATAGCATACTCTGGTTGGATGTCCAAGCAAGGAAAGCAATTAGATGACCAAGGGCTTGACATTCTTTCTAACAACTGTCCGTCTCTGGCTGATCTCACTTTAAGCTATTGCACATTCATAACTGATGTGGGTCTTCGCTATTTGGCTTCTTGCGCCAAGCTTTCAGCCTTGAAGTTGAATTTCACACCTAGAATCACTGGTTGTGGCATATTATCTCTTGTTATGGGCTGCAAAAAACTCACCATTCTCCACCTTAACCGATGTCTCAATGTGACCAGTGTTGAATGGCTGGAATACCTTGGCAAGCTTGAAACACTTGAAGCCCTCTCAATTAAGAATTGTAGAGTGATTGGGGAGGCTGATTTAATTAAGCTAGGATTCAGCTGGCGAAAACTAAAAAAATTGCAGTTTGAAGTGGATGCTAATTACAGATATATGAAGGTTTATGATCGATTAGCTGTAGATCGATGGCAAAAGCAGTTAGTCCCATGTGAATCCATGTTGGAACTTAGCCTGGTGAATTGCATCATCAGCCCAGGAAGAGGACTTGCTTGTGTGTTGGGAAAGTGCAAAAACTTGGAGAAGATTAATTTGGACATGTGTGTTGGGGTAAGGGACTGTGACATTATAGGCTTAGCCCAAAAGTCAAGAAATCTTCAGTCAATTTCCCTCCGAGTTCCTTCTGATTTCTCCTTGCCGCTTCTGCTAAACAACCCTTTGAGATTAACAGATGAAAGTCTTAAAGCATTGGCTCAAAATTGTCCAAAGCTTGAATCTGTACGGATATCTTTTTCTGATGGGGAATTCCCTTCCTTTTCATCATTTACTTTAAACGGAATTCTTGTTTTGATTCAGATGTGCCCTATTCGAGAACTTTCTCTTGATCATGTGTATTCCTTCAATGACATTGGTATGGAAGCTCTTTGTTCGGCTCAGCATCTCGAAACCTTAGAGCTTGTCAGATGCCAAGAAATTAGTGATGAAGGGCTGCAGCTTGTGGGCCAGTTTCCTCGCTTGTGCATATTACGATTAAGAAAGTGTCTGGGAATTACAGATGATGGGTTAAAGCCACTTATTGGGTCATACAAGTTGGAACTACTGACTGTAGAAGATTGCCCTCAAATTTCTGAAAGGGGTATTCAAGGAGCTGCAAGAACTGTATCATATCGACAAGATTTATCGTGGATGTTTTGAATTTGGCACGAGCGTCAAAAGAGCCCGCTTATTTGTGTAGTCTTCCATGCATTTCTCTGTGATTTGTTCTAAATGGTTTTCTTAGCATCTGTTCTGTTGCTTGTTTAATCATTCTTTCTTTCGTGGTTGTATTATTTCCTTGTGATTGTAAAATATTGCTATAATTGACCATCCAGTTATTTTGTTGAATAAATAATGTTATGGGTGCATTCATCCTTGTCATATAGCATGTGTAACTGCTTATATTAGATCTATTACCTTGCAAATTGTTGTTACTGAATTTTGAAAGCCACTATTAATTTGTAACATAAATGATATATTCGTTGGCTTGATGAGTATATTCGAAGAGTAGTTACAGTTTTTTATTAATTAGACTTCGACTAAGGTTTGAACCCAACTTCAATCCTGAATACAAATCGAGTATCACTAAATCAAAGCTTACTAGTTTAGTTTCAGGTTGATAACAGTGACTAATGACAGATATATACTTGCTGCTACAATTGTATGATCCATAATAAAATGTATTGGGCGACATGATTGTTCAAGAGCCTGCAATATCTTATCATAAAAATGTGTTGTGGTTCAAAATGTTTGCCTTTGGGCCAATGGTGAAAAAAAAATCTATTTAGGGGAGAATACTTGAGCAGGACCAATGCTTTGGCTGAACATGAATGCCAGCTTGAGCAGATTTTCAAGCTTGATCCAAAGCTATTAGTTTGCATAGCAAAGAGCAGAACAACACAACTGAAGCTGACAGAGCCCAGAAAACATTCAGGCAGCCATGATGCCATTCTTGGAGAGTCTTCTTGCATGCCATGTCTCAACAAATGGTAATCAGTGCCAATGGCAAACCACAACATTGTTTGGCCTCTGTTGTTTCTAACCTAGGAATGTCTGGATGATTGTGCAAGGCCTTTCCCTTCTGAAACAAATCCCCAAGCACTACCTTGCGCTAAACATCGGAACGAGTAGTGAACGCTATTTTTTTTTCACTATCTTCATTTGCAAGTGGAACCCCTACCTCTGATAGATTAACTCGCTTTCCATATATCATCTGACAACAATACAATTTTTTTTTTTCTGCTCAAAGCCTAAATGTCTGCAGCTTTCTCATCAAGCCTTTAGCACTTCCATAGCCCATCGGAGAAACCTATCCTTTTCCCAATATCTTCTTGAACCTTCTCCAGATTTAGGTCTTTAGACACCACTACCCAAATCACAACAACATAATCACATCGTATATTTATGAACTTATCATTCAAATGTTTCAGAAAGGTAGTCTTGCCAACACCCCCCATCCCATAAATACCTATAATGCCAACATCCTTTCTTCTGAAGCTGTTCCAAACATTGCTGAATATCGGTTCCAAGCCCACCGTAGTTTCACATGGCCTTTCATCTACAAGAGCATCAGGTATCTGTTGGGTCCCTCCACATGGGACCCACTTATTATAATAATTAAAAAAAAATCAAAAATTGCAGCACCAAATTTAGTATCTTAAATGAGCTACTCAACCATCAACCAATTTTAGTTATAGCCATGCAAAGAGGGGCACTATGCAAACAATTAAAAAAAGGGCAATTCTCTTAAGTATAGAATGAGAGAAGAGAGACAGGGAGAGTGGAAGAGCTAGAGCAATAACTCTAAAGAAAAATCTTGAATAATTTTTTTGAGTTAATTTTAGGAAATAATTTCTAAGATTGTGAGTGACAAAATAGTGAGAGAATTTTATTTTAGGTGATTTTAGAAAACACTTTGAGTGCCACTATTTTGGATAAATCTCAAATTATTGTATTATTTTTTAGTATTATTCTAAGAAAAACTCTCTCGATATACTTAAAAATTTTATTAGTGAAATATTTTTTTTGAAGTTTGACCGTGAACGTAAACCAATTAAAAAGGTGAACCATATTAAATCTATTGTGTTATTTTATTGATTATTTTTGCAGTATGATATTATTTTACTAAAATAGTTATGATATATTGGGTAATTAATAATTAAAAATATAATTTTGTCTAAATGAGAATGAGTTTTAAGTGAGACCGATTGTGACTCCTTTAATCTTTTCTTAGAATTATTTTGAGTATAATTTTTCGTATAATTATTCATACACTATAATCATAATTTGTCCACATGTTGGAGTTTTTGAACAACCTTTTTCCCAAAGATGTAGCTGGACAAAGGACTTCTAAAACAGAAAATTCCAAGGCAATTTCTGAATCTCTTGAGGACCACCTATTTTAAGTTTATCAATTCCACTATGGTAGCTTCCACCTTGAAAGCCAGCCTTGTACTTGATCAAGACCTTTCAATTGATGCTGTTGCTCATCCACATTTACTCGATTCCTCACATCCTTCCTCAACTCCCTTAATTCATCTAATGCATCCTTCAAAGCAATAAGATTTTCTTCTAACATACATATATACAGTAGCTTGCCCTGCTGTGCAATCCCAACAATGAGAGACTGTCTTCAGTTGCAACTGAGATTGAGTACAAATTACCCATGTTTCTAAAAAGATTAATTAATTTTCTTATTGATAATAGCCACTGAGATTGTTTTAGAACAATGAAGGAGCGGAAAAAGCAGACTTCTAAAAAGTCTACTTGGTTGGTTAGAGAAATTAGTGACCCAATGACAAAAGTTAGATTTGTAATTTTTGCTCAGAAGACTAGATGTAGTTGAACTGGGGTTTAGTTGAGGCTGTGAAATAGTTGAGGCTGAGTGATCACCATAGACTAGAAAATTTTAAATTTTTTCAAAAAAAAATCATCAACAATTTTATGTTTTTATATGATTTTGTAACTAGCTACTGTATTAAGGCAACAAGGCTTTCGTCTAGTAATAAGATCAAGCTGAGTTATTGGGAAGTTATATGGTCGAGTTCTAGATTTGTTTCTAGTCCATGTTAGATTGTAATGTTTGATTTAATTATAATGTTTTGAACTAAATCAATAACAATTTAGTTTTGGTATGGTAATTAGCAACTCATTTTAATAGTTCCAAAAGTTTGCAATGCTAAAAGTTTGAGCTGCTAATGATCAGTAGTTCAAAACACTCGTTTCCTTGTAAATTGAAAGTAAAATAAAAGAGAAGAAATGTTTGTGTTTGTGCAACATTAATAATGAGGAGAAATTCTGGGGATTGAAGGAAAAAAGTTATTACCTTTGCATTTTTTTGGACATGAGATATTGATCAGGGCTTTTGATGATAGCCTTAATGGTGTTGGCTGAGGCGAATCATTCGTTAATGGAGTTCACCGGTACCGTGAAGTGGGCGAGATCCAATGATGGAGGAACAGGGACCTGGAGGGCTGACTCCCTTAAGTAAAATTTTCAGACTTCATCTCCAAGTGACTATCGAGATCATAGATTCATAATGGCATTGGGGTTTTGATTGGAGCGTGCAGAGATGAAATGGTGTAGTCAATTGAAGAGCAAATTCAAGTGTCTTCTTCCAAACATCAAGATTTGCGGTGGAGAGTTCCTTAAGCGTATATTGATCAGATTTAGATCAACCACGATATCCCTGTAATAGGAATTGAGTTCATTCGGCCGATTAAGCACAATAAGCTTCACATTGATATCACTTTGAGACAAAAGAAGCCGAAAATAGGCGTTTGCAGCAACTCTAATAGCAGAAGAGGCAGATGTCAGAGAAACAACTAACGCAGCAGATTCATAAACAACTGCAATAGAAGAGGCATTTATCAAAGATAAAATTATTTCAATGTCCTTTCTCCTCTAACTTTTCTTTTCTGCACACTCATTGACTCCAACACAATCATTTGAACTAATGTTTTCTGTTGTGCACAATCATTTGAAATAAGTAATAGAGTGTGAGTTCCAAATTATTAATTTCTTCTATTATTTATAAAATTGAATAACAAATTTCAGATTTAAAGTAAATTAAAGTAACGTAATTAAATTCAACATATATTTAATTTAATTAGTTTTTTTTTAATTAATTTGATTTATTGAAATTAATGATAAGAATTCCTCAAATTATATGATATTTTCTCTCAAAATTCAATATAATTATTTATACGTTATTTGACAATTAACGTAAGTTCATTAAGTTTTTTGAAATACATTTTTAATAATCACAAAAAAGTATTTTTATCTCTAGATAAGATATATTTTTTGTCTATTATTTTATTGAATTAATATTATATTTCCACCTTTACTATCTCCTACATCACACAATACCTTAAATTGATACAATTAATCACAAACTTTAAGTACTAAGATAATAAATTAATTCTAACAAATTTATCAATTAACCAAAGATAAATAAACATAAGCAAGATCAAAAGATAGACTACATCTAAATTTTTGTGAATGAGTTTAGTTACTCAAGAATAACAAGTAAAATAACAAGTAAATTAAAAGTAAACATTGTATTGATCTCTATTGAAATTAAATTTAAGAATTAAGAAGAAACTAGCTTAAAAAATTAGTTTAATGGAGTTTCAGATTGTCAATCTTCACCCTTTTCTTGCCAAATCTTCAAAAGAAAATTAAAAACTAAACTAAAGAGAATTACAAGAAGAAATTGGATGATTTACTATAATATAATCCCTTTATATATAGAGGCCCAAACTTGAATTTAGGAAGGTTTTGAAGTCCTTCAAAAATTGGGAATCCTTGAGAATTAATTACCTCGAAGTAGGACCGAATTAGGAAGGGAATCTTTCAAAAATTGCATAAAATTGAGTCCTTAATTCAGCATAGTTCTGCACGGTCATGCATGTTTGTCTTCAATTCTGAAAATTTAAGGTGGAATGCCTTCCAACATTCGGCACGGTCATGCAATATGGTTCTGCACAACCATGCACTATATTTTATTTTCTGTCGTGCACAAACAGTCTGGACATGATTTTGCACGGCCATGCATTGCAATGTGCATAGCCATGCACTTCTTTAGTGCTAAAAAACTTAATTTTCGGCCTTTCTTTGATACCAAATCCACTTCCAATAACATGAATTTGAGCTAAAAACTTCCAATTTCTTAATGAAAATACGAAACAAACTAAAAAAAATAAAAACTAAACAAAAACTAATAAAAAAATACAATTAAGAATAAAAGATGGACGAGCTTCACAACTTACTCTTTACATTTATATCATACTTTAGGCTTATCATTCCCATTAAGAAATCTTATTGGCATGAGACAAAAGATAATCAATGGCTCAATATTGTTGCAAATGTGAATAATATGGTCCTTCTCCTGCCATCATTTACTTTGAAAGAAACATCTATGTACGTGGCCTTTGAATTCTAATCTTAAATTAAAATTATTGTTGGCACTTATTTCATACATCAAATAAATAAATAAAATATTTAATTAATAATGATTTTGATTTTATTTTTTAGTAAAAAGATTCTCATATTATTTTTTTTATTGTAGATATTATTATGTTATTTGTTGATTTATACATCAAGTATATATGACTTATTAAAAATTAAAATCCTTCTGAAAAAATTTATATATTTATTTTTAATTAATTTAAGAAATAATTATTATGAAATTCATGTATTTTGTCATATTATATTAAAAATTTCTTATATTTTTAAAATTATACTAAAAAATAATTATATTTTGATTCTATTAAAATTTAAAATCCTTTTATTAAAAATCCATTAAATTTATATAAAAATTCATAATATATTTCATTTTCATTCAAATATTATAACTCTCAATGAAACCAAAATTTTCTTTATCACCACCCCCACACCCCTACCTTTTGGTAATCGGAGAACTTTTGGAAATTCAAACTTGGTTAAACAAACAGTGAATTTGAGACCTTCCTTTTGGCCTCTAAGTGAACTGAATCGGTAGATTGGAAGCAACTCGATTACCGCTCTGTCAATACCTGAATTCTTTCTTCCTGTTGAAGGTCCACCTCCTGGCATAGAATCACCTTGAAAACCATTGTAAACAACACCATTTTCATGTTTACAGTGTTTGGCGAAGAGAAGGAACAGTGAGGTAATAGAAAACATAGTGGTTAAAACACCCACTATAATGGCAATGTTGGGTTTAAATGGCGAAGAGGTATTAATATTCTGGCAATGGCGGTGGCGGAGATTGATTTAATAAATAAGTGGTGGTCATATGTGGAGGAAGTGTTTTTCTCGAATCAACATCTACAAAAAAGGGTTGAAAAAGAGAGAATAAAGAAAGTGTGAAAATAAACTTGAAAAGGGCAAAGAAAGTATTATTATTAATGTTAAGAAAGACCATTATTAATGGAGTTCTAAAATTTAAAGAGGGCGAGGCTTTTAGAGAGAGTGATTCTTTATGGGAATGGGATGAACTACAGAGAAAGGATAGAGACCGAGGTCTCTTAGCTTAGGATTTTTTTTTTTCTGAATCCTGAAATTTTTTTACTTTTAAATTTTAAGTTAAATAATATAAGTATTTTAGATATTTTAATAAATATGTTAATTAAAAATTAATTATTTTAAGTTTTAACTAATAAAAGATAATGTCGAGATAAACAGAATGATCTCGTAATATTAAGTAATATTTTAAAAATACGAAGGATTTCATAATAATTATCTTTTAATTTAATATTATCATATTTTAATATTTTAGGGATTTAATATCTAAAAATATACAAATTTATTTTTCAAAACTTTTTTAAACTTTTTTTTTTTTCAAAAACTATTTCTTTAGTAGGCTAATGCATGAAATTTTACTATAAATTTTTTAGAACGTAGCGTTTTCCCACTGTATTTTCCATATTGAAAAAAGAACCTTAAACCGTAGCCTCTCTTTCAATTTAAGCATTTCTCTCCCTCTCATATCTCAATCAATACTCTTAAAATCCTTTCAGTTTTGCGGATCGAATCGATTCGATTCATTTTTTCAATTATTACCCACAAATAAATCATTTCACCCCCAATCGAACCTCTATAATCCCCCACTTAAATCGAATACAAGCACAGACTACAAATTTATTCAAATTTAAATATAATATATCAAAATGAGTTCAATCCAGCTCTCTCTCAGCCGTCCGATCTCTCTTTCTCCTCCGGCGGCGGATTTCCATCGTTCATTTAGGATACGCGCATGTCTTAACGTGGACGTGCAGCCACCGGATTCAGTGAAACTGAATTTGAAGAGTAAGGAGGTGATAGAGATGGAGGCGAAGGTTCTGGTGGGGACTTATGCAAGGAACCCTTTAGTGCTCTCCAGTGGCAGAGGTTGTAAATTGTATGATCCTGAAGGGCGAGAGTATTTGGACTGTACCTCTGGGATCGCCGTCAACGCGCTCGGCCACGGAGATCCTGATTGGGTTCGGGCGGTAACAGAGCAATCCAGTTTGCTTACGCATGTTAGTAATGTCTATTATTCAGTACCTCAGGTAAGAGCTTTCTTTTATTTATTTATTTGTTTTTTTAAATGTTTTTATTTGTTTTAGTAGATGGGTTTATCTGTTCAATTTCTTTTTTCTCCTTTATTTCTGAAATCTTTTTTAATTGAGGCAATAATATGTGTAAATGATGTTAGATCATCCCTTTTAAGTTGTTTAATCAGTAATTAGTTTGATTAACATGATAACTGAACCAATTTTTGTGTGTGATTAAACAATAATCATGCCAATTATTGTTCTATTAGTTTGTTCAATCAGTAATTAGTTTGACTACAAGACTACGAGTCATCTTGTTCTCCGTAATAGGACCGTATCTATGTAATATTTGCATCTTGTTGTTATGTTAATGTTCATCAGTTTTTAAGTTCTTCTGAGTTAGTGTTTTTCTATTGTCTTCCACAAGTTAATGGTAGTTATGTTGTTGCTGCAGGTAGAGCTTGCAAAACTTCTTGTGGCTTCTTCTTTTGCTGATCGTGTCTTTTTTACAAACTCTGGAACAGAAGCAAATGAAGCTGCTATCAAATTTGCTAGGAAGTTTCAGAGGGTTTCTCATCCTGATGAGAAACAGCCTCCGACAGAGTTCGTTTCTTTTACAAATAGCTTCCATGGAAGGACTATGGGAGCTGTTGCTTTGACAAGCAAAGAGCATTATCGTTCACCATTTGAGCCTGTCATGCCTGGAGTTACTTTCCTGGAATATGGCAATATCCAAGCTGCAAGAGAATTGATTAAATGTGGGAAAATTGCTGCTGTATTCATAGAACCTATCCAAGGTGAAGGTGGCATTTATAGTGCAACTAGGGAATTTTTGCAATCCCTGCGTAGTGCTTGTGATGATTCTGGGTGTCTCCTTGTTTTTGATGAGGTAAACAGCTTTTCTTTTTTCAAAGATTGTTTCTTATGCAGATGATCCTGAGATCCAAGTTTCTTAGTTTCTTGTAACGTTGCGATTTCTTTTTGTTCACTTGCATGTTTAAAAATTTTATATTCTCAGGTTCAATGTGGCTTAGGCCGAACTGGTTATCTTTGGGCACATGAAGCATATGGTGTAGTCCCTGATATAATGACCATTGCCAAGCCTCTTGCTGGAGGCCTTCCCATTGGAGCTGCATTAATGAGTGAAATAGTTGCTTCTGCCATGAAATTTGGAGAACACGGAAGCACTTTTGCTGGTGGCCCTCTTGTCTGTAGTGCTGCCATTGCTGTTTTATCTAAAATATCAAGACCTGGTTTCCTAGCTAGTGTCTCTAAGAAGGGTCAGTACTTCAAAGAAATGTTAATTCAGAAGCTTGGAGGAAATTCACATGTTAGAGAAGTACGAGGTGTGGGGCTTATAATAGGGATAGAACTGGATGAATCTGCTTCACCTCTTGTAGATGCCTGTAGAAACTCTGGTCTTTTGATATTAACTGCTGGAAAAGGAAATGTTGTTAGGCTGGTACCTCCATTGATCATCTCAGAACAAGAATTGGAACGTGCAGCTGATACTCTGCTTGAATGTTTACCATTACTTGATGGGTCAAATTGAAGCAAGGAAAGGTCATGTCATATCAACATTTAGTTTCAGGTAATTTCTGATTCAAATTTCCACTTAATATAGTGCACCTGTCACTTAAACATTTATTGTAATGCAATTAAGGCCTTAAATAAGAAATCCTCGAGTATTACTTTAGCTTTGGGTTAACCTTGTTTTGCATATGCTCTTGCGTGCTTAGGGTTATATTATTTTCAGATATTGTTAACAGACCTACTGAAAACTCAGTCCAGCATTGAAGCTTTTGAATTTTTAAGAGACTGGCGGTTGAGTTGGTTTAGCAGAAATTGTAACAAGCATGACAGTAGAAACTGCAACAGAAGGAGCATAAGAAAATAGCTTAAAGCCCACAAGAAGCTTTTACAGCAGAGTCCTTTTTGTAACCCTCTTCTGTGGAGAGGTAACGCATCAATTCGAAATTATCGAATGGCTTAAACAGTAGAGGATTATGTTCATCAACTAGCTCTTTAGAAACTTAAATTACTCCTTTCTTGTAAGAAAATAGTGAAACTATCTTGTTTTGCTTCCTTTAATCATCACTCTGTGAGAAGGAGAATATATTCTGTCATTGCTCCATGCCAACCCAATAAGATAATGGATAAGTCCCCAAGTGAAACAGAGAAAAAAAAAATGCAAACAATTATATCCTGATGTAAAGAATTAGTTGTAATCATACCTATTCTATCAAAATTAAAATAACTTGTATGGTCATAAGCAACGACCCAAGAGTGTTTCGCCAGTCATGACAATAGGAGTGAGCAATCGGTCGATTTAATTTGAATCGAATTAAATTTTTCATAAATTGAATAAATCGAATCAGAATTTTTAGAAATAGAATCAAATCGAATTGAACTGATCAAATTTAAAAATTTTCAAACTAAATTAAATAAAAGTAAATTGTTGTTCGGCTATTTTATTATTTTGATTTTTTAAATAAAATAAATAAATATATATATATATATTGATTGGTTTGGTTATTCGATTTTTTTTAAATCAAATCAAATTGAATTGATCAAAATTTCAAAAAAAATTAATTGAATCTAACTGAATTTTAAATTGAACTAAACTGATTGAATTAGGTTTGATTTTATTTGATTTTCGGTTTTCGGTTTTCTCTGTCACCCCCTAATTTCAAGGATGAAGGTGAGGACTGAAAGGGCACCCATTGACCATCCTTAGTTTTCACTTCCAAGCCATTAACTTCATTTTGATGTAATACAGTTAAGAAGCTCTCGTCTGCATGTCTCTTGCAGCCCAAATCAGCTTAATCCTTGTGGGGAATATATGAATTCATTCTTAATAGGTAAATAGTGGATTCTTTCTGTGACGCTCAAACGCCATTCTCATCACAATTTGCTCTAATTCTTGCCCTGTTTTTTAGTATTCCAGCACAGTTTTACTAATACTTACAAAATAAGAAGGATAGAATTACCAAATTAAAATTCTGAAAACCACTAACTAATACAGCTGGTTTGTTATTGAGTCGAAAAGCTTTTCTTTAATGGTAATAATATTGTTAAAGCAGAAATTGTTATTGTAGGAGTAAAGTTTGTTAGTAGTTTTGATATCGATACAGTTTGATTGATTTAAAAAGTTATTATCAAATCAATCTTTCAATTTGAAAAATTTTCAAATCAAACTAAATTATCAATATAGTTAAACGATCGATTTGATCATTTTTAATTTACCTATTTCAAACTAAAAATATTTTTTTATAAGTCGTCATTGTTTCATTATAAATTTTGAAAAAAAATACCGATAAAGTATTGATAATAAAAAATTTTAAAAATAATTTAATTTACAACGTAAAATTTATCTATTAAATTAATTAACACACCTAAAATTTATATTTTTCTCAATAATTATATTTTTTTTATTTGTTTTTAAATAATTTTCATGAGTAGTCTTTTTTAAAAATTTTAAGTTGATATTAGATTAAAAAAAATGTGATTGTATATAAGATAAAATAAAATTTATTTAATTATAATAATAGTAAAAAAGCAATATATATATATATATATAACTAAATCAAATTTTCGAATTATTTTATTTTTTAAATCAAATAATTATAAAATTATCAATTTTAATTTAATTTGATCGCTTTAATCAATTTGATCGGTTTGATTTTCACCCCTATTTGTTAAACTTTTCAATTGACAAAATTATATTTTTTACCTTTTATATCTTTAAAAATAATTTTATTAATTTTAATTATATTCTTTCCTTTCATATCATTTTTCCTATTTAAATTTTAAATAATATATTTATTTTTATAAACATAATATAATTAAAATATAATACTTATTAATTTCATCATATGAATTAATAATAAAATTTAAAAATTAATAAATTAAAATAAAGTACTGAATAATATATTAAAATTTTAAATGTTTCACTTTTTTAAAAATACTATCTTATCCTTTTCTATATTTACTTTACTTAATTTTTATTAAAAGAATATTTAGAATGCCTATTTTTTTGCGTTTGATATTAATACTTTTTTTTATAATCATTGAAAAAACTGTATTTAATTTTACAAAAAATATTATGAGAAAATACAAGAAAAAATTTATTCAATTACTTGTAAGTATTAACTATAGTAAAAGTATAAAACATTATGAAATTTTTAATATAATTTATTTTCTTTTATTTTTATGCAAGTAAATATAACTTTTTATTTTTAAATTTTAATAATTTATAGTTTTCAAAAGTTATAATTTTTATTTTATTTTATTTAATATTAATGTTTTTTTACACAATAGTATTTTTCATTTAAAAATTTATATGGAGAGTAAAAGGAAATAATCTAATCACTTTAATAATATTTTAAAAATATATAAGGTAATTTTAGTATATTAATTAACAATAATGTTACCCTTCTTAAACAACATCACATGAAGAAAATAATAAATAATAATAATAATTTGGGAATATTATTTAGCTACTTTTAAAAAAATAGAAATATTATCATTTCCATTAGCCCACATGAGATTTGTCAAGTCTTTGGTTTCAATGCGGTTGAATTACAGATGCCTAAGCATTCGACCATTTCCAAGATAGCCAAAGAAAGGTATTTCAATCAATATATTGTTTTCAAGTAGTAAAGAGTTTAATTTATTTATTTAATACTTTTTTAATATTTAAATAATTAATATAATATGTTCTCCATCCATTAGATTGACTGCTAGAAAGATTTAGAAAATTTAATTTGGTGTTTGATATATAATCCTTCAATATTATAAGTATAAAATTATCTCATATTTATATATTATATCTTATTATTCATTTATATATAGAATACAAACAAGAACCATGAAAAATTTAATCGGAAGGTACATAGCATACGCATAATTTTTTAGAAATGAGACACCTTTTATATCTAGTAAAAAAATATAAATATTTTAAAAAAGTATATTAAAAATTAAAAATTAATTTTTTAAAATAAAATAATCATATTATTAATTTTATAAATTTTAAAAATTAAATAATAATTTTATATTTAAAATATTAAAAATTATGTGCAGCCGCTTACCCTTGAGTAAATTCACGTTTGGGGATGTCAATGTATCTGTTATAATGAGGGAACTTAAAATATGTAATATATTAGAAAATCAGAGATATAAACGTAGTGATAAAAAAAATAATATAAATAATTTTAATTTAGTTTATTTTATTAATAAATTTAAATTTATAATTTCTTTAAGAGATAATCAATTATATCAATATATAATTTTTAAACGAATAAAATTATAAACTCTCTTATAATATATTTAATAATCACAAAAACATCATATCCATACATTTTGTATCAATACTCCACTAATGATTAAAAGCCCCATCTCAATTATTTGAATAAATTTATAATTTAATTATTAGATAAAAATTAATGACATACTTAAATAAAAGTCAAAAAATTTATCATATAATATTTATAATATTACTTATTATCAATTTTAATGTAATAAAAATTTTATTTAAATAGAAATAATATTAAAATAAAAATTCTATTATATAAAGAAAATAATCTTTTATCAATTGAGTAATATTTTTCTCACACACATAATAGAAACAAATTTTCTTTTAAGTCCCATTGAAATTTTGAGTAATAATATATATATATATTTGAATCACTATCCCCTATTTCTTTTTCAAAAAAATTATGCATATACAATTCCACACATGCCATGAAACTAACAAAAAATTAGAGGTTACATGACACGAAAATGAACACAACAAAAGTACAAGAATGATAAAGATATCATAATAGCTTACTTTTTTTTTTGTTCTGTTTCATTTTGGGATTTTATATCTTTCCTTCCCAAACACTCCTAGTAAAATGGTCCATTTTCTTTGTAGGCTCTTAGCTAGAGAAAAATGAAAGATCTCTTAGTCCAAAGATTACATTGTGTAAAACACTAAACCCGTTCGTATGCTAATTACTAAGCTCTCTCTTGGAAATACCATTATTATTTTCTTGATTCGTCTTCGTCTTCTCTAATATAGACTGTGTTTGGAGACTTATAGACCGACATTCTTTTTTGTTCCTACAGAATGTTTCCTCAAATATATCATTTATAAGACTAAACCCTAAACCCATTCCTCACCTCCTTGAAATATGCCCATAATAAGCCAAACAAACACCAATCGATGCAACATTTATATATATAATCTTTGCATGGAGTATTAATAAATTAATTTATAATTAAATATTAAGCATTAAGCACAGGAATAGAAGATTGACTTCAAAGTTACATCTCATATTTATATACCCATTACCCAAAACGATGCTGTTCTTTGTTGTGCTTACCGTTTTTACTTTGTTATATGTACTCGGAAGTTGGAATTTTTTTAAAACCTATATATTTACACATGTAAACATACAAGATAACATAAATAATTAAATAGAACAAAAATATGTTATTTATACTCATATAAAATATAATTAAAGTAAAGATATATCAACATCCTATATTAATTAATTTCATATTTACTGTTCAAATCTTAATTATTCATCGGATTATATAATAAATAAATTTTTTTTAATGCATTATTTTTTATATAAATAGTTTTTTCTTTTTTAATAACAACATACCTAATGATATATATATATATATTGGATCTGATTAATTTACGCTTGAATTGGAAGAATATATATATATTATTTTGCAAGTTGCTTTTCCAAGTTTAATTTATTAAAATAAAAAAATAAATCCTGCAGCCTCATTTAAATAATTTAACAAAAAATTTATCCCAAGTGAACTCTATATAATGCTATTAACTCTTTATTTTTAATATTTCTTAAAGAAAATTATTTATTATTAACAATAAATTTATTTGGTTTAGTTTGTCTTAGATGAGCTATATACTATATAATTATTTATTTACTTTCTATATTACACATGTAGGTTTTTTTTTCAGTAATTGTATATATAATTTATCAATAAATTAATATTTGAATTGCCCAAAATCATTGCTCGTAATTGATCATGGAAGCTTTAGGATAGCCTCTGAAATTCTCGTAGTTCATCAATTTTGATATTGAATTAAAGACTAGCCTCTTTGACAGATTCATGAAAGGATTTTCTTAGGTCTAGAATTTGAAAATCAAGCAATTGCTTGCTCTTTCAAAATCTGGATCCTATCAGTGTTGGTGATTTTAGTTTCGTGGAGGGTATTGTCACAGCTATATGACTTGAACATATTTTAAAGCAGTTATCAATTACAAGCAACTGCACAGAAGTTAGTCAATATGTAATGCATGGCCTGTAACAAAATGAATTATCTAATTGAGAATTCAATTACTTCTTCCTAATCTCTCTCTCTCTCTCTCTCTCTCTCTCTCTCCCCTTCTCAGTTTTATCTGTTCTCATCTCCTTCTTCAATTCTACTTATCCATTTCTCTCCAACTCTTATGTTATTAGCTACTTGATTTGATTCCATGGCTATGACCAATGACCATAACAAGTTTTTGGCTAGATATTTGACGAGTAATGAATCCATCAATAAAATTTTAAAAATTATATTTATTTTTTGAAATTACCTTACAAAATGATCCTTATCTAACTAATTCATTATAAAATTACTTATCAAGTTATAAAATAAGAATTTTTGTAAAGATTGTTCTAAATTACTGATTAAACAATAAAATTTTAGATAAAATTAAATAAATAAATTTAAAATTAATTAAATTAAATAAGTGAAAAATAAGATTTTAATTTATTACTAAGATAATATTAATTATATAGAAATATAATTCTATTAAAAATTTTATATTAATTTATTTATACTTATATAAAATAATTATTTTATAAATATATTTTATCATAAAATATTTTAAAAAAACCTAATATTTAACTCATTAGAAAAATTGATTCTCTTAAATAATTAAAAAAAAAAAAAACTAATTTTCAATCAGAAAAAAAAAAAAAAAAAAAAAAACTAATTTAATCTAGCATTAACCCATCATTTGCTAACCCTAGACCTAAGTGGATACATTGACAAGAAGATCTTTTCAACCCTCGATTTTCTTTTTTACACCACCCAAAAGATTACAGTCTAATCAACATTTTTTCACAGATTTTGCTCCTTCTTTAAAAATTTAATATTTAAAAATTTAAATGCTAATTTATCATTGGGCCCAGGCCCATCGACCTTTGATTGATATGATCAAGACTATTTGTATGTCATTGTACGCCAATGAATCACACACACTACCGTTTCACCAAATCACACGATCTCCCTTCTTGTATACTGGTTCTTTTGATTCCCCCACTTGGTTACTGTGGTGTGCCTAAGCAACACCAGATATCTGTCTCAATATTAAACAAGCAACCCAATATATTATTGATTTAAAATTATTTTTTATTGTTTACATTTTAAATTACAGTTGATATTTTTTTTTATATATAAATTAGTAGAAATTTTGTATTTTGTGCAGTTTAATAGAATTTTTAAAATAATTTAATATCGTATAAAATTATTATATATAGAAATAAAAATTTTTAAAAAATAAAAGAAGAAAGAAGAAAAAGGAAAACACAAAGCAGTCAAACAATCTTGTCCGTTGACGACATCGTGACGCTCTCATGGCTTAAAATAAAAGGTTACACGTAATCCAACGGCTATTAATAAAAACACTGTACAGCTACTCTACCTTAATACCCCCATCAAATCACCAGGTTCCCTATCTACCCCATTACTTCTTTCTTTATGATGTATGTATCCCTTCTTTTTATTTTTCTCTTTACTTGGATTTGTCAACTGTTATATCACCTTATTATTATTGTAAATTACTAAATTTTAATATATTGCCTTATCATTCCTCAGATTTTTCCATTATATAGATTTGTTAATTCTGAATTCAAAAAAATAATTTTAAATAAATTAAAAATTAAAATTTTTCATATAAATATAAAATAAATATATAATTTAATTTAAATAATAAATTTAATTAAAAAATAATAATTGAAGAATTTTAAATTTTTAGGTGGATTAAAAATATTTGAATTTTTTTTTAAATTATCAAGTGGGTCAAGAGAAATTTTTTTATTAAATTAATTAAAAAAAAATTATAAGTGATCCTAATTCAAATCAACTCAGACATAACTTTATCTCTGAAAATCACTTATTATAATTTTATCTTTTTTAATGTTTAACCGTGACATTATTAATGAGTTTTAAATTTTTTTTTGTTATATTATTATTAATTGCTTATTTCAATAAATTTATTATAAATAAAAATTATTTTTTAATAAAATCTCAATTTAACAATTAAATTATCAAATAATCCTTATATACAAACTTCAAATAACTAAAACTAATAAGCTTCTTTAAGTAAAACTCATTATTAATAAAATTTAATTTTTTAATAAAATCTTAATTTAATAATTAAATTACCAAATACCTTTATATACAAACTTCAAATAACTAAAGTTAATGAAGATTTTGATAGTCCAACAATAGTTTTAAATTAGTTTAAATACTTAATTTATCTTTTTCCAGAATTCACATATTAAATAATGTCTACATTGTTAAGATTTGAATTTTTTTTTAAATAAATCAAATCTGTTATATAAAATTATAAATTATTAATAATAATTAGATATAATTAAGTAATAATTATCATAAATATAATATAATAATTAATTATTTTAATTATGTGATATATATTATAATTAACACATTAATATATCAAATTATTATTATTATTATTTAATTTATAATCCTACATAATTAATTAAATTAAGCTCAGAATTTCTCATTTGCTGACTTCACAAACCTATAATTGGTGTAACCCATAAACATCACCTAACAATAAGCTCCATATTTCTTGTGAAGCTTCATCTAACTAATGAACACCATATATATATTTAATTAGCTTTTCTATACACGTTAAAAATTCTAGAAAGAATTATAAATCCACAAATAGATTTCATGTTTTGATAAATTTATGTTTATAATAATATTAGCATATTAACAAAAATATACATGTATAATAGAACGTGGAAATTAGGTGTTTAGAATTATTTATATCATCATTAATCATATATAATTTGAATAATTTGATTAATTTTTTCATTTATTTTAAAATTACATAAATTGATAAATTTTAAATTCAAATCTTTTAAATTACCAATTTAATGAAAGTTATTAAATAATAAAAATATTTTTTATTATATAGTCTATAATATTATTTCGATTTATTTAACTTATTACGACTGAAAAAATTAATTTTTGTCACCAAAATTAGGCTAAGGAATCAAATTAAATGCTCCCAAGGGTAGTTCTGACATTTGGAAGCGGATGTCCCTTCTTCTAGTGCTCCTGCAAAGCAAAGGACATCTATGTAAATATGATGGGATTACGGTCTCTTCCTACTTGTCATTTCTTAATTAAATTAAATAATTTTATTTTCCAAATTATATTTATTATCAAAAAATAAATAAAATTTAATTAAGTACTATATAAATGGGTACATGTTCGCTCCTCTTCCGTTATCATGACCCTTTCTTCTTTACAACAGCAAAACGCTATGGACAACCAAAAATTGATTTCTGTTCCGTTCTTTTACAACCTTGAACAAACTTATCATATACCTGAAACGTTTCACTTGTTCACCGAAACTTCTGCTTTCTGTAACCCCCTTTTTGCTGATCACTGCCCATTCTCTAATGATGATAATAATAATAACCACCTAATTAACCCGACTACTCGCTATAAAGAACTTGAAATCCAATCCGAAACTGAACCGCCGACGGTTCTTGATGGAATCGCTGCTGTTGTTGGCAAACATGTTCTGTTTGGAACCAACGCTAAAATTCCAGGAACTTCCATCTCTCAACCGACAAAAACCGAAGATGAAAAAAACCAGAAGGGCCCATTGCAAAGGAGCTATAGAGGAGTGAGAAAGAGGCCGTGGGGAAGATGGTCAGCGGAGATACGTGACCGAGTAGGGCGGTGTCGCCACTGGTTGGGAACTTTTGACACTGCAGAAGAGGCGGCGCGTGCATATGACGCGGCAGCGAGGAGACTTAGAGGTGCTAAAGCTAGAACAAATTTTGAAATTCCTTCTGTGTTACCAATTTCTTCTTCGCCCAGCTCTTCGGGTTCGTCTAGTGAGATGAGAAAGAGAAATAACAAAGCGAATGGTGGTGGTGGTAGAAAGTGTGCTGTTGTTACTTCGGTGGCTCATCTGTTTAGCAATGAAAGTAACAACAATGTTGGTTTTGAAGGGAAAGGGAAAAGTAGAGTGAGTGATAATATTTTAGAGCTTGATTTGAATTTGGGTAGGAAAGGTAATGGCAATGGAAGCATTCATGCTCATCCTCCTCCTCCATCTATGGTTGTTTAGTGTATGTGTTCTTGATTTAGCTGTTTTTATTATATATATAAGCAAGTATTTTGGTAATGTAAGTGCATGAAAGCTAACTAGCTAGCCAAGCTTATCAGTCTTATTTGTTAAGAATATGAATATATATGTTTTTTTTTTTTTTGAATGAATATATATCTTTCTTTTTCTAATGTAATTTTTTTTTAATTCACAAGTTGACCTGTTATATTAAATATATAAAATTAATTTGTGTAATGTGATTGATAAAATAAATCAAATACAAATTTGTTTGTTATAAATCATTCAACCAATTCTTTAAATTTTAATGTAATTTTTAATTACATCATATTTGGTAAATTTTTTTTTAATTAATGTATCAGGAAAAAAAAAAAAGCACCTTTGCTGGAACATAGATCAATCTTCAAACTTTATTGGCGCCATATACATCTCAATATACGTGTGGCCTTCACATATATTGAGATCCATCGTGTATGTATGAGACGGATGATGAGTAAACCATATTCATAAAAGAATTTTACAGTAACTATACCAATCTTTACAAGGATAAGAAGCAAGAAATTTCCTGCAATTTTAAGTGTAGCCATGAAAAAGAAGATGACTAGAGAGTGGGAAAGCCATGTACTAGTTTAGACTTATTTGATAGCACTGTGGTCTTGATGTTTTCAACAGGAAAAAGAATTGAATTCTATTACGTGCTTAGAATATATATAAATAATAGAATAGGTTAAAAAAAAAACTCGTATACAACAATAAAGTGAAAAATTTTAATTTAAAAACAGTGATAAGCCCATTACTACTGTAGATCGTGGGGTCTCAAAAAATTCGCCCATGAAACGCGCGGCGGGCGAGAGAGACGACGGGAAGGGTTCTGTAGAGATACGAGCAATGATGATTTTTGGCAAACTAGCAATGATAAATTTACATCTTAATTTTTTAAAATATATTATATTGATACGTGAATAATTATTTTTTATTACTTTGATAATTATTTTAATTTTCAAAAATAATTTTAAAATCACTAAACTTAATTTTTTTTTTTGAATTATTTAATATTAAAATAATATTTTATTCATCTCAAAAATTTAATTATATTTTATTTTACGTGTCATTTAAAAAATTTAATTATTTTTAATTTATTACATTAATTATAATTTTTTTCTTAAAATATTCTTATTTAAAATACTCATATTATATATTTTTTAATATTTTTTATTTTTTATTTTTTTCTATTTATAATAATTAAAGTACTATTTTTTTAGTTAAATTTATAATTTTAATATAAAAAAATAAAAATATAATTAATATGTGTAATAATATTAATGTGAATTAATGAACGATATATTTAATATTTATCCATTAAATTAATATCTAAAAAATAAAACATGATTATATTTTAAGACGGATAAAAAATAAAAATAAAATTAATTTTTGAAATGAAAAGAATATTTTAAATAAAATTAAAAAATTATAAATAATTAAAAAATTATTAATAATATTTATATAAAAATTATATCGAATAAAAAAATATTAAAATAAACAAATTTAAAAAAACCAAAATATTATTGATATAATTTTTTTTAACTGGCAATAGTTAAAGAAAAAAAATATAAAAGACTATTTACGAAAAAGGAGACCAAAAAAATCAAAATGTGATCTTCTCTCTATTAATCTTTTTAGTTGACGTTCGAAATGGAGAGCATATCATTTCGCTCTTATTACAGGTGGCGTCAGTGACAGTAATGGAGATCTGCGCAGTCGGCCTTTTCGAATGATTGAAAGCAAACACTTCTGATTTTCTTTTGCTTTGCATTTTAGATTTTCCATTTTTTTTATATGGAATTAAAGTAATAACTTTTGCACATTACATTAATTAAAATATTTTTCCATTTATTAATTATAATAAATTTCTGTACATTAATACTCAAAAATTAATAATTTATATTATATTATAATTTTTACAATATTAATTTGAGCTAAAAAATTAAATTAATAATTTTAATAAATTAATAAATTAATATTTTATAAAAATTATTATATAATTATATGGTATTATTCATATTATAAATTAATAATTTATAATATTATTTATAATAGATTATGATATATACTTTATTAAAATATAATTTTAAAAATTATTTAAAGTTTAAATAATTATTTTCACTTAATTTTTTCATTTTATTTAATTTATATTTAATTTTATCACATAATTTTTTTAATCAATTCATTTAGTTCATATTTAATTAATTATATATTTTTTATTTTATTTCAATTAATTCATATTAAATTAATCACATATTTTTTTATTAATTTTAATTAATTTTTATTCAATTGATCATATATATTTATTTAATTTATTTAATGCATATTGAATTTATTATAAGATTAATAAAATACAATAAATTTTTAGTTGATTAAATATATATTTATTAAATTGTAAATACTCTTTTTAAATTGATAAATTATTATTTTATCCATTAATTAATTTTTCTTTTAATTAATGGAATTTATGAGTTTTAATTATATTAATTTTTAAAGGTTTTACAATATATATGTGTGCATATAATGAAAGAAAAATAAAAATTTTCCTTCCTAATCAAGATTAGAGAATTTGTTTCTTCAATTGTAGCAAAAAGAAATTACATTCCATTAAGAAAATATAGAAAATTTGCAAACCTAAAAAATACATGAGTTATACCAAAGATTTTTTACTTTTATTTGGTAAATTTGATTGGAGTAAAAAAAAAAATTAATATAAATATTATATTATTTAAATATAAGATGTTAAATAAATTTATATATAACTGAGTTATAATAAATTTATATATAATTGATATTAGTGTTTTTAAAATTATATAAGTTTTAATATTATAAGATGATATCAGAGCGAAAAAACAAATTATACATTAACGGTGTTCTATCATGATTTAGACTGAAATTTCAATTTATTTTTTATTTTTTGGTATATTTTGGGTTTAATTTAATTTTAATTTTTATTTAATTATAGAATTTTTTCAATCATTTTTCATTCAATAATGAGTTTTTAAATTTATTTATTCGCTGATGTTCAATTTTTAATTATATCAATTCAATTCTTATTATAAATTTGAAAATATTAATGAAATTTAATTAAAACTTATATTATTTTTCAGTTGTGTATAAAATGATGAATGAGCTAATATAATTGAATTATTTAACTTCATGTAATAAGTTCTAATATTTATAAGAAACATTAAATATGAAATTTGATTTAATTTTAAAATTTGAACTTTAATCACCAAAAGAGGAAAACAAATTCATTACCATGTAATCTAAGATTTGAGACTTAATAAAAAATAAATAAAGAAACGATACAAGTAGATATACATTTTTATGGTGAACTTAAAATACATAATCAGTCAATGTAAGTTCCAAAAAAAACAATAGACTTAATTGTAATTACTATATATATAATTGTTGATAATACTTTACTTTAATAGTAAGATATATTAGACTTTACTCTTATTTCTATCGATATTTATAATAATAGAATTGAATTTAAACATTTTATTATAATTACTTAACTTCATAATTTTTGTCTAATAATATATTTAGTTAAAAATACATTATATATGGATGACATTATATTAAAAATATTTTAGTAAATACATTAAAAAATATTTTATATTTTTCTTGTTTTACATCATTATTTTCATTTATTTTTATAATAAGAAAAAAAAATTACAAGATTTAAACCACCAATGCTATAAACTATATATGGATGAGTCACTAGATCCCAAGATTATCAGCTGGATCTTATTTTCTTGTCTCCCAAACATAATGTTAATTCTTAAATTGTTGGAGTACTTCCAACTAAATTCGTCAATGAATTAATTTCTGATTCAGGTTCTTTACAAAACCACTTTATTACTACACTACTACTGCAAGTACTGGCACAATTTCTAGGACAGTTCAGCTTGTTAGGGTTTGGAAATATAGATAAATCCTAACAAGGTTTACAACATACTTAATCATTTAAAAATCATTTATGGAGAGTGTATGAATAGAATTAGAGTTTTGAAAATAAAATTTTGAAAATGTATATTAAAAAATATATTATTATATTTAATATTTTTTTAAAATTTTAAAATAATATTTTAAATATTTAAAAAATCGTTTAATATTGAGAAAATTTTATTTTTTATGAGTGTTTTTTTTTATATTCAAATATAAATAAGTTAGATTTAATAAATTTTAATATTATAATAAATTTTTTATAAATTAATATTATTAAAATTTATAAATTTTATTAATTAAAAAAATATTAATTTAATTTAATAACTGTAGTTGAAATTATAAAATTATTATATAATATAAATTATTAATTTATTAGATATTAAATTATAATGATTTTACTTCCCTTGCATGACAATAGTATTTATTTTCAGTCAGAAACTCTCATAACGTTTGGTAATTAAATAATATGAAATCATATAAATCTTCTAATTCAGATTCCACTTGGAGAGGAGACCTGAGACCAGAAACTCTGATAATGGGACACATGTAAATAGATGAGATTGCTTAGGAAATTTCAGATTCAGCATCTATTTATTGCTTTTCAGCAATTGTTAATGTTACTTTTGTTATTTGTATAGAAAATTGCCCAGTAATGGTTTCTCAGTGTGTCCTTTTTTTTTTTATAAATCTCAAATGCTTGTGGAGATTGAAGGAGTCTATCTAACTGGATCCTTGATATCCAATCCAGGCCCACTTTGAACTTTCGTCGAAAGAAAGCATAAGGAACTTAAGCAGCACGAGTCTAATATTATTGATGGGCCTCTTGTTTAGTTTCCCACTTGGGCTTTCAATACTTCTTGACATTTTTCTTCCAGATTTTTTATAAAATTATCGAAAAAATAAAAAAAATTATTTTTATTTTTGTAAAAATATATATATTTTAAAATATTATGTCTAAAAAAATTAAAAAATATGATATATATTAAATATATACCAAATATATGAAAAATCGTATTTTTGAAATATAAATTAGTAAAAAGTGAAAAAAAAAGGTGTAATTTTCCCTTTCCTTAGTGAAAGGTTAAAGAGCTTTGGCGAAGGGATCAATTTTGAATAGTTCTTTAATTATGATGATAACATACTTTCCCCAAAACTTATTTCTCAGACCCGGTTCAATTAGCCAAAAACCCGGTCCATACCAACAAGTCACAAATCCTCTGCTAAACCCTAACTATTGTACTTCACCCTCTAACCGGAGTTAATTTTCTCTCCTTCAACGAAAGCCTCATTATTCACCTTTCATGGCTCTCTCTATCACCAGATCCAAAAACAGGTCCCTTGCTAACCCTTCTCTCTTCCACCTATTCTCTACTTCTTCCTCTTCTACGACAACACCCAACGACCAATTGACCCCTCAAAATGACGCCGATTCTCAGTTTCAACAACAACAACAGCAGCAGCAATTTTCATTTTCTTCTCAGTTTAGTGATGTCAAAGCCAGCCTCAAACAACAGCGACAAGACCCACAATACCAAAACCAACCAACCACACCCAATTTGCCCCCTCTAAGAAAACCCTCCAATTCAACGACCAAAGTTTCTTCTCTTGAAGAAATAAGAAAGAATCTAGCTGAGTTCCGCGATAGGTCCAAGGTCCCGCCCCCAACCGACTCTAACACTGAAGGACCACCCTCGTATTCTAGTCAGCCACAGCAAATCTCATTCCAAGAACTCTACAATCGGAGTAGGCTTGGAAAACCAGAGGATGGCAATGGATCTGCCCTCGATGGCAAAAACACGCCCATTTCTGGGAAGCTGTCTTTTGACAGAATTAGGGAGAGTTTGCGACAGATGAGGAACAATGCCTCCTTAAATACAGTTAGAGGTAGAGACCCAATATCGTTTTCGGCTTTTAAGGGTAGCCTGAACCTAAAACCCGCAAATGAATTTGAGCCGACGAAGTCCAGAGTAATTGGTGGGACTCAGGGACTGCCGTTGCTGGTGTCCAGGAAGGAGGATGCGAGTGGGAAAGCAGGAATGAGTACGGAATTTGTGAAAATGTATAGCTACGGAGAGTTGGGGGAGAAGTTGAGGAGTTTGCGGCCAGAGGTGAAAGAGGGTGAAAAGGGGCTGTTTTCATTGGAAGAGTTGAATGAGAGGTTGAGGAAGTTAAGGGAATTGGAGGAGAAGGAGACTGAAATAAGGATGGGTGGGGTATCTTTTAGGGATTTGAGGGAGAGCTTGGTGAAACTTAAGAAATCGGACGAGGAGAAGGCCAAGCAGAGTTCAAGTAAGTATAAAATAAAGCTTTTGTTTTTACGACACTGAATGGTCATCACTGAATTTCATTTAGTTGATGCCTCAAATATAGTAGCTCCTGCTCCTCATGATATTATGAAATATAGATAATGAATCTATATTTAAGAAATAAGAAATGCAATCTTCGGTTCATTGGAAGTACTGTGGAAAATAAAAGACTAGTGTTTTGGATTAGTATGAGGTGTTGTTTTTGTTCTAAACCTTGCATCGAGTTTACTAAATAATTTGATTTAGCTCAGTCAGGACATGGGAGGGAAGTTGTTTTGATTTCTATACATAGTTTCATAGGAGTACATGTCATTTGAACTTTTCCTATCTTTTCTTTTTTTGTGCTTCTAAATTGGGTGCGGCAATTTTCATATCCTGTTGTTGCTAATTTTCAGGAAAGATAATATGCTGAAGAATTTGTTGAATTCTAATCACTTAATGCAGAAACTAACTTTATTCAAGATTAACCTCTCCGTGTGTGTATGCATGCTCATTCAGATATGCATTTTCTGATGTAGGTTACTACTTCATGCTGATCTTGCTGGATATAGTTTTGCATACTTTAAAAGATGATATGTATTATCTCCCACAGTTTCCCGATTGCATTTATTGTTTCAGGCCAAAAACTAAATCTCTTAGGTCAGTTGGGTGCTCCGAGTTTTATGATGCATCCTCCAAAGGAGCACTTAGTTGAGAAGGCAAGTGCAAAGTTTTTTTCTTTGTTATTAACTTTGCTTTTTGTTTAGTAGCATGAAAGTTCATGAAATTAATTGTTCCTTAAACATTGAATTGAATTTTGTGCTTTGCCTCAGGCTTTGTTATTTATTTATTTATTTTGAGAGAACAGGCTGTGTTCCTTGTGATTCTATTTATTTTCTGAAATTTTTATTTTAGGGATCAAAAATCTATGTATTAGGATGAGTCCTTGTTAGGGTCAATTTATGAAAATTGTTGGTTAAGTGTAATTTTTTTTTTTTTATCTAAGAACTCAGAAGAAGCTTCTCAATAATTAATGTTTTCATGGTTTTCTTACCTGAATTAACATCATCTTTATCACCAGAAAAGCATTTAGAAAGAAAAGTCAGTAACCAAATCCTTTTGTTGGATTGCCATTGGATATGCTTCAATGACTTGCCTTTTTTGTATTTGAGGCTTTATTAGGTTTGTTTGGCTTTGATCTTTTGAAATTGCTCGTCTTCTTGTAATTCAAAATATCTAAGGAATTTAGTAGTCATTGCATATTCCCACTTGGAAGTGTGTTTTTGTTTATTATTGTCAATATTTGCCGATTTCTTGTTCTGATGTCTTGATATCTGGGTTATGCAGTATTTCCATCCAGATAACATGTCTTCTGCAGAGAAATTGAAAATTGAGCTTGCAAAGGTTAGAGCAGAATTTAAAATGTCAGAGTCAGATTGTGGATCTGCACGAGTTCAAGGTAACTGTCTTTTAATTTTGGTTTCATTATGATTTGACCTTACTGGGAAGTAACTTCTTTGGTTATTGATCATGTGATACACTTGTATGATCTTTAATTTAGGCATGAACATCCTTCGCTATTCTGACAAAATGTCAACGAGATTGTTGTTTTTGGCTTTTTGCATCACTAAAGTAAGTGAACCAAAGAATCTGTTGTTTAGGAAAAGTGAAAACATGAATTGATTATAAGCCACTTTTAAGGATATCATTCAAGTCCTTTCTGGGGAATTTTACCTTTTAAGGCTGTGATTCAAATTTCATTTCCATATCATTGGAAAGGATTGGTCTGAATACTTGTCTTAGTAAACTTTCACCTCCTTATGGAAGAAGTAAACCCTAACTGACTCTGCAGTGTTAGGTTTCCTTTACCAAGGTTACCAGATTCATGGTACGTTGGGTCGTGAGACGTGGTACGGGAACACGGGACACACGTGAAAAAAAAATATGGGACTTATTGGGGTATATTACTCTGGTTCTCTATTTTGGAACAAAATTCGTTCAAAATTTTTGTATGGGACGCTTTAGTTTAAATTGCTATATATATATATATATATATATATATATATATATATTTATATATATTACCATTAAACTTTGTTAAATAATATGATACCTAAAAAATATATTTTTCAATAATTTTAAATTAATTAATTATTTTTTTTTAAATAATGATTTGTAAAATAAAAATATTTATGTTTATATTTATAATAAATATATTTTACAATAAAATATTATAAAAAATATAATATATGACAACTCACACTACATAATTATTTTACTCTTGAAAACTTACAATTAATGTTATCTTTTTCTAAGAGGAATAAAAAACTCAAGGGACTAATGTAACCATCCAATTAATGTAGCCATCCAGTTTGGTTGTTGAGAATAGTTAAAAAATAAATACTAAACAATACTAAAGTGGTATAAAAAACTCGAATCCACATTTCCCTATTGTAAACTCTTCTATACACGTGGTAGCACAAAAGTATTGGAATTTATCAATAATTAATTTTTAAACCTAAAAACAGCAACCCAACATTTCTTCTTCTTCTTCTTTATTTCACCGGGTTTTTCCATGGATCTGCAAATCACCATCATATTCTTCTTCTTCTTCTGGTTATTTAACCAATTTGAGTTTCAATGGATTTGCAAATCATTATCCCATCTTCTTCTTCTTTATGGATCTACAACCTGCAAATTGCTTCTGTACATGAGATAGGGACGCTGGTTGTGGCAATCCAATTCCTGTTCCCGAGTGAATTGGAACGAAAATGACCCGCTAATTGGGACGCATGTCCTGGAACGCGGTGCTAGGAGGGGTTTTGCGAATTAGGTAACCCAGTCCTTGACATTTCGGCCTCTACATTGTTCCCTAAGGAAGTTGAGGAGGAAAAATTTTGACAGGAGACTAAAAAGGAGCAGAGTTACATGTGGAGAAAACTAAAGACAAGTCAATTAGGAAGGAGATAATGAGTGAACTGATGTAATTTTAGGAGGAATGAGAAGAGTTATGAATCCTGAATGTCGTAGAATACTAAAGTTGGAGCAAAACAGAGAAAAAATTGATAAAGAACGATGTAAAATCTCCCTTTTGCCAGAAATTGGTCATAGTTTTTGCAATGGGTTAAATTTTGATTTGATTGGAATCAAGTTTGGCAGCAAATGGCATTGTGCCAATCTTTCTACAGTGAAATTGAATTGTCATTTTGTGGGGAGAAACCCCTTAATAGATTTCAAACTCTTGTGCTATTTGCGATAAATTTTCCAGCTTTCAATGCAGGTCGATTAATAACATGGATTAAATTCCATAAGAAAATAGGAGTTAAATTCCGTTGAAAGGGAGTAAAAAAACACACTGGTTAACTTTGTTGTAGGTCTATAAGGTAATATTAAATTTATTTAAACGATTGCCCAAAACACTATGAACAAGGAAAGTGGGCTATTAGCTTGGTCCTAATGGATTGAGAGTATGGGTGTATGTGTGAACAAGCTTTATGCAAAGCTGTTTTCTAGTGTTCAGGATAGAGTAATTAAAGCCTTAATTATGGTATGAACCAACATGGTGTATATTCAATTTATTTTAAACCTTGTACTTCGATATTTATTGCTAAGGTTTTTAGACATAATTGTTTGGCCTTTAACTTGAGAAGAGTTCATGATATGATCCTTTGGAGCATTAAGAAGTCAGCATTTGACAAGCAGTATCAAGTATGTAAAACAGTTGTTAGAGATGATGATAGTTCTTGTTGAATTATATCAGTGACTGGGAACCAGTCTGACTTGTGAATCAGTCTGGAAAACTAGGTTCCAACTTCTCACTACTTCCTACTCACAGTTTCTTTCTCTAATACTTTTCACTTCTAGTAGTGGCATACTTATTTGCATCTAAAAACTCAGATAGTTAGACTACTTTGGGATTTCTATTAAAAAGAAAGGAAAAATTATAATGTTCAGTAGTGAATATCATGTCTTCCATACTTTTCAAAAAAAACTTTAACTTTTTGATCATTTTCATTTTTTGCACAAGTACAACAAAGATAAAGGTTCTGGTTTGGCCGGGAACATTAATCCATACATGCATGGTAGCCATGTTGCTTTTTCTGCCTTTTTAATGCCTTCAAATAATGAAGTATTGATACCTAACTAATTGCTTCTGCAGTGGCTCAACTCACCACTAAGATCAAACATCTGTCTTCAGTTCTGCACAAAAAGGTGAAAGTGGTGCTAAAGGATTTTAATTTCTTACTGTTTATCTTTGTTTACCATTATTGTTGTGGATGTGTTCTGTTCCTTGAACACATGTTTACAAACATCTAGTAGTATTAGAGGAGAAAGTTTACGGTTTTCTACCTAGCAAGTAAAATATTGTTGATTTCAGCTGTTATATTAACATTCATAAAAATGGAAATTGTCGTTTGTATATTTTTATTTGAAAAGCAAAGATCCAGTTAGCGTAAAAAATTTGTGATGTACACTAATTAGCAAGTAGGCCCTTGATTCATGCAGCGCAAAATATTTCAATGATTTTCCTTAAGCTACGGTAGATAACTTGATCAACCTGATCTAACCTCATTAGGCCAAGCGAACATAGAATTATGAGACAATTTTGCTCTCTTGGTCGCATGCATTTCCTGATTCCCAAGTTTCATCTTGGTAACTTCTTTGACTTGGTTCATTCATGGATTTGGCAATCCCAAGTGTTTCTTTAATGTTACATGTGATGTTTTGCTTGGTTCATAAATGAAGGTAGTTATGGTACCACACACAAGAAAAATAAATAGTAATATGTATAAATTAGTGGTCTTTGAATCAGATGATGTGATCCATGGGATTAACTAGACGGGTGATGGAGTGATGCCACCATGCTTGGACATGCAGTTCCTGGTGATTCTATGTTGTGGGAAAAATGATTTTATCCTACTCGCAAAATGTTCCTGAATTTTTATATTTGTTGGATGTTGCTGTACTGGTTGTTTATGCAATTGTCTTTGCTTATTCGGGATGCTTCTAGCTGTTATTTTAGCAAATGCAGTAATGCTGATGAGTGATTTCATTGTTGGACATCAGTTATCACTTTCTTTACTGCTATCTTAATTTTTGTTGTCACAATGTTATGATGCCTCAGGATAAACACTCTCGAAAGGGTCTTCAAGAAATGGTACAAAGGAGGAAGAAGCTGTTGAAGTATATGCGACGAACCGACTGGGATTCTTACTGCTTTGTTCTTTCTAAACTAGGTCTTCGAGACAATCCAGATTTGAAGAACTAGACTAGAACTTATTGACTAGACTAAGCATGGATAGAAACCTCATTGTTCTTTCTGTTTTTAAAATTAAGGTGGTCAAATTTGCCAAAATTTTGAATAATTTATGCAGGAGAGGAAAATGATCTTCTTATTTTCCCTGTTTTTAAGAGCGAGTTCAAAGTCTTCTCTTTCTTGAATATTTTTTAGGCAATTACTCGAGAAAGAGGAAATTATGCAAGTGTTGCAATTACTCGAGAAAGAGGAAATTATGGAAGTGTTCTTGCATGTGAAAGCAGATAAAAGACCTTATTGCAACTTCTGAAGTATGCATCTTTCTTTGATGCCGTATCTCATGTTTCTCAATTATTTTTTTTATTTTTATATTATTTTTAACTTTAAAGAATTACTTTATAATAACGGGGAGTAACAGTCCATTTTAAATATTATTATCTCTTAATATTAATCATTGGTGAAAAATTAGACATTGAGTATTATATTATGGAAGGGTTGAACTCGAAATAGAATTTTGAAAATATGGTTTCAAAAAAAGTTATTTTGGTTTTAACGTTTTAATTTTATATTCAAATACTTAAATTAAAAAATAGTTCAGTGATTTTTAAAATTCAAAATACTGTTTATATGTTTATTTCAAGTATATGCAAATATCCCCTATATGTTAGATGGTATATCAGCTTTATCAAATGATCCTTCAGACTTTTAGCATAATTTTGTTAAAATCCAAGTAGTTATTTTCTTTTTTAGGATTGTTTATCTTTTGCATAACTTTACTCGATAAACAATTTGGATCTTTTTGTTCTATAATTTTTATTTGGTTTTTCTGACGGGGCTGGGTTAACATTATTCTGATGGAATCATAAATGAGCAACAAAAGATTAATGTTATCAACTACGCCCCACATGTTCATCAGGATATATGTCATATGAACCTTTGTTGGGACACCCACGAAGCTGGAAATCCCAGTTTCTCAACTGAGCAGCAAGGACAAGGCATAGAGAAAAAGGCAGGATTATTGCTGGATTTTCCTTGTGATGTAGTGCGTGACATACTGCAAAGAATACCTCTAAGTTCACTGATACGGTTCAAAGTAGTGAACTGATACTGGCATTCTTTGATTTCAGGTCATGAGTTTGCCCTTCAACCTATCAATAATCAAACTACTAATGCAGGACCTAGTCCTCGTAGATATGGAGTCATTCGAGTACCAAACATTCCCCAGCAACAACTGCCACGTTTTTCTCTGTACCGGCACAGAAGAGCTGCAGATGAAGAAGATTCTGACACTGTAGTGGTGGAGACTGCAGGGCTTCCTAATCCTCGAGCTACTAGAATATTACAAACAAGAACACCAACGACACACAAGTTTTAGGTTCTTGTAATGGATCGTTACTTGTAGGTTATGGTATTAAGCCAAAGCAATTCGTCTTGTTGAATCCATCTACTGGGCAGGACAAGAGGCTACCATTGAACCGTTTTTGCCAGTCTCCTACATCTTTCGTGGCTGGCCTTGGTTATGATTCTTCCTCTGACAATTATAAAGCAGCTGTGGCAGTTTATGGTGGAGATAGTTAATCAATGTTACTGTTTATAATCTTAAGACCAATTCCTGGGCTATGGGGGAAAAATACTGAAGTCACTTGTGAGTTCTCGTCTAGCCGACCAGGGGTAACTACAAATGGAGCTCCAAATTGGGCGCTGAAGTGTGGTGATAAAAAATGGAGTTCTCGTCTTTGGTTGGATGGTGTGCTAAAAAATGGCCAATGCTTATCCTTTGACTGTCTTGTAGAGAGTGAACTCTGACAAGATGCTGGGGATATTTTTCTGGGTGCTTGCAAAGGTTTCCATTGTGCAGGTGGATTTGTCTATGAATATTCAAAACAGTATATGGATAATGAAGGAATACGGTGTCAAGGAGTCTTGGACTACATGGAGAGTCTTATATCACCTGATAATTATGGTTAACGGCACAAGCTCTTAATCAAAATATTATACATGGGTACAAAGTATTCACATCATTAATCAAAATATAAAAACAACGGATAACAAGTACTATACCATTTCTCCCAGTTGAGCTAATCATATCTCTCTTTACAGAAGTAAAAACATATCTATTAATTATCAAATTAGTGGGTTTTTTTTAATCCAAGTTTCTATTGATCAATTAAAAGAAAATTATAAAAATTGTTAGTAGTTTTTGCAGTTAGCAATAAAAGGAGAATGTGGAGGCTGAATATAGCAAGGAAGGGTAAAGACCCAAACTTATACAGCACAAACAGCTTTGTAGGAAGGCAAATATGGGAATTTGATCCCCGTGCTGGTACTCTTGAACAGGGACGACGAAGTCAGGAAATCGAGAAAATTTTACTGTGTAAAAAACTGGATTTAGATAGATCGAAAAAAAATTTTGTGTATAAAAAATTGAATTTAAATGGATCAAACAAATTAATAAAATGTTTTTTTTAGCCGAGGCACCCCAGCCATCCGTCCCTGCTGCTGAAGAGCTAGGTGAGATTGAAGAAGCTAGTCAAAATTTCTGGAAAAATCGGTTTCAGTTCAGTCCAAATGCTGACCTCCTCTGGCAAAAGCAGGTATATATATATATATAAATATTTGTATGTATATATTTATTTCCTTTCATGGATTAATTATATTGGAGTTTTAATTTGCTGCTGATGATATTGTGCTATTAATTATATAAATATGGAGTTTCTAAGAGAAATTTGAAACAAGACAATTCCTAAAGTAAACGTAGAGACTGGTGATGAAATAACATATGAAAAAGTAACATCAGCATTGAGGAGGATTGTTCGTGTTTTCTCAGCCTTGCAAGCTAGTGATGGCCATTGGCCTGCTACAAATTCTGGCACTTTGTTCTTCTTGCCTCCCTTGGTAATAATTATTCTTCTACTCTGCTTTTTTTTCAAGACACATCTTGAAAGGTTTAAAGATTCTGTTATTAAAAAAAAATTAATATGGAAAAAATTTATGCAATTTAGTATTATTAGTAGAATTCGATTCAATTTAACTAGTTTTTTTTTTTTAATATTGGAGGGAAGAAAATCGATTTCGAATCTATTACTTAGAAAAATATGCACTCATCATTAGATTATATCTCGGTATGCATTTAATTAGTTAATTATAGAATTTATATATTTAGAATTAATAAATTATTATATTTTAAAGATATAGAATTATTTTGAATTTTTTTTAAAGAAAAATAAATTAATATAACATCCTTTAGATTTATTATAATTATCATCTTAATATATGCTATTTCAAAATTAATATTTTTAATCTTTAAAATAATAATTTCAGCAAAAAGTGTAATATTTTAAAGAAATAAAGTGTTTTATGCTTAAAGTACTAAATTGCATTATATATTTATATTTTATAATTTTAAGGATCGAAGTGTTGTATAAATAAAATATCAATGACTAAAGTTTCGTAAAAATTCATAATTTTATAAACAAAATTAAGTAAGGTGTTTAGTCCTTAAAAAGAATTAGTGACTAAAATGTTATTTTTAAAATAATAGCTAGAGATTAATATGTTAATTATAATAAACACCGAAAATAAATTTATGTAAGTACTACTTATTTTTTAAAAATATAATATAATGTTGATTTTGGAAAAAAAAAATAGTATTGCATCATCAAACTATTTATCTATTATATTTATACTACTCAATTAATTCAATAATTAAAATATATATGATTTATGTATTAAATAAATGAGTATTATATTTTATTTTTAAAATAATATAATAATAATTTTTCTATTAAAGATTAATTTTTATTAAAAATTAAAATATAATTTATTTTCTTTTTTAAAAATATTTAAAATATACGTATAAGAAAATTAGGAGCATTTATATTTTAGTTAAACTGAATTGTCAAAAAAATTATTAGAGTATTAAAATATATTTTTGGAGTGGCAAAATTATAGGCTAATAAAAATAAAATAATAATAATAATAATAATAAAATTGTTCGTGAGTTTTTAATCGAATTATTTACGAGTTTATTCATAAGCTTATAATTAAACTGTTTACTAGCATAATAAAACGAATTTAATTTTGTTTAAATTTTATTCATTTATTAATTGAATATTAAAATAAAATTTAAATTTAATTTATTTATAAAAGAATTAAAGAAAGATAAACTTTTATTGAGTCATGATCAACTCACAAAAGATTTGACTCATTTACAACCGCAACTTTATAACAGGATATCTAAATGCAATAATCACTAAAGAGCATCTTAAGAAAATCCTACATTACATATACTGTCATTAGGTATAAATTAATATAATAAGAATTTTGTTATTATAAAATTAATTTAATGAAATTACTAATAAATATGTTTTAATATTTTTCAATTAATATAAATAATATAAAATAATAAAATACAGAATGAAGATGGAGTGTGGGGATTGCACATAGGGTTGTTCTTCATGCCTTCAGCTGTCCTAGCTCCTGTTTTGTATAATATTTTCTTTACATCTATTGTATTCAAATATTCGGATTTAGATTAAATCTTTTGTTTAAATCATTAAAATTAAATAAATTTATATTTAATTCAAATATTCAGTGAAATTCATCCACCTAAAAACTTAATATTTTAAATATTTTTTTTTTACTTTGTTTTTTTAAATTTATTATTTCCTCATGAGCAAATAATAAAAAAATATATATATATATTTTTATAATTTTGTCATTAATTTTTGATACTTTTCACATTATTAAATTATTTAAATAGTTATCCAAACAATAACTTTTAAATCTAAAATTTCAAATCATTTTTATTACTCAAATGATGAATTACAGATTTTAAATCATAAATTTGAAATATGAGTTTCAACGTTCAGACATTCAAACGCAGCCTAAATGTATTGGTAAGAAAAAAAATATACAAGAAGTACGATTTTATTCTTTAATCCTTTCTCATTTTCATCATCATAATACATTAAAAAAAATAATAATAATCAAATAAAGCAAGTCTCTATCGCCTCTGGAAATTAAAGGACCTGATAGAAACAGCAAAAATGAAGGCAAAGAAGACAGTTATCCCAACAATCACAGCTGCAACCACTCCTATAAAATCATGTTTGATACCATAATACTCTCTCACGAAGTCTTTCACTAGCTGGTTATTACCATCAAGGGGATCGTCTAAATCTGCAAACTGGGATGCAATTAATCCATACAAGGTCCATGATACCGGACATGCCCAGTAGTACCATCTCCACCATACAGGCATCCGCTGTTATACACAAATGCAACCAATTAAATTATTTCACAAGATAACCATACACAACAGAAACTTAGAGCATAGAACATTTCGAAGAATTTAGTTAACGCTTACAGGTCGGGGGATGATAAATCCTGAGAAGAGGTTCCATACTCCATAAAATGCTGAAGAAACAATGGAGGCGATGTGGTAGTTTGGTGTCACAGCAACAGCCATCATTCCATAGTAGGTGAAGTACAATAATGTGAAGTACATGAAGAATATATACCAGAAGAACTTAGCAGCAGTCCATTGAAATCCAATCATTGAATATGTTATAAGCCCATAGACAATACATTGAGCGAAAATATATGGAAGCTCAACGAGGACCTGTAATAAAAGATTAAGCTCATTAGGAGAAGACATAAAGCATTCTACATTATGAGCAATTTCTTAAAATATGTAAAAACTTGTTACCTGTGCATATGCATAGGCCAAAGCTGAATACATTCCAGCAGCTCTTTCTCTATAAAAGACAGTTCTTTCAACTGCAACTACTGGCTGCACAGATGCTGCATTTTGCACCCCAAGGAAAAGAACTGCTGCATACATTGAACCTGAAGAATTGAAAATGTCTTGTTCCTTTTTCCTGCAATGCAAGAAATGGGAATAAGATAAGAAAACAGAAGCAAAGCATTTTAGTATAAAATCTTAAACCATTATAGTACTAGTATGTACTTACTTTTTGGAGCCAAGATCCCAGAACATTGTCCCGAACATCAAAGCTATGAAGGTTGTGAACAGAAATCTCACGGCAGTATATGGTGGATTCCGCCAGTATGATAAACGTTGCTTCCATTAGCAAGCTATACATTGGGTAAGAAATGACTGTGAGTACTGTGTAGGGAAATAGAGATCCTTTGAATCAGGAACTGGAGTACTTGATTCCTTGATAACTGCTTTGTTTCTCCTGAAATATAATGTGCCAGATATCAGCAACAAATTTAAGAACAACTTAAATTCTAGCTTCTAAAATAAGTGCTTTATCTATTTCCTTGAGGGAAACATCAAAAGTAATAGAAGATTCTCCTGTCTAACTAATTTTAGGTTCAAGCATACCTGTACAGTTCTGAATTCTTGTAAATGGCAGAAAAATCAACACCCATAGCCAACTCTTGTGCAGAACTAGTAACTTCTAACATCCAAGTTGCCGGATTATAACCATCTTTAATCTTACTGACTCCTTGAATTTCCTAGATTAAAAAAGAACGGTAACTGCATAAGCATGAATTTAGTAAGTAAAGATTTTTATACATATGCACTTTCCATATTTTTACCTCAAAATATTTAATAAGATGGCAAGAATGGTGACCCAATGGCCCCACATATATCTCTTCTCCTCCTCTCTTCATCAGGAATAGCTGAAATGTCATGATGAATGCATCAGGTTAATATATGGTAAAGAACCATCAACAAAGCAATAATTTAGTAGATTTTTATGGTTGTTTAAACTATTCTTACCTCATCAAAAGCTTCAAATATGTCTATGCTTGGCTGATGGATGGTGCACACAACAGTCCTTCCTGTATCCACAGTGTTCCTAACTGTTCTCATAACAATTGCAGCAGCCCTTGCATCTAGCCCTGAAGTTGGTTCATCCATGAATATTATAGAGGGGTTCGCCACTAGCTCAACTGCTATGGTTAGCCGCTTCCGCTGCTCAGTAGACAGGCCATTTACACCTGGCAACCCCACTAGTGCATGCCTCAAGGGATTCAGTTCCACAAGCTCCATGACTTCTTCAACAAACATCTGCATCAAAATTTTCTAACACAGTTAATTGTGTGTGGCTGAACTAAAACTCCTTCCTTTTAATGGGACATCATATAAACAGATTAGAAGCATCCAAACTAATTGAAATAATCTTCCCTAGAATTCTCAACTAGATGAAGCAGGTTATTTTAAACACGACAAGCAGATTGCCAGTGTTATAAAAATGCCTTTTGAACAACATAATGAAAATTAATTATTTAGCCCCAGCTAGCAGACAAGCCTCAAGGAAACAGACCCTTAAAGCAGACATCCAATGTTGATTCTTACCTTTCTAGTTTCAGGGTTGACTTCAGGGGGTAGACGAAGCCAAGCTGAGTAGAGTAAGGATTCATAGGCAGTAACATGTGGAGAGTGGATGTCATTTTGCTCACAGTATCCAGAAATTCTAGCAAATGTTTCTTGCTTTTTTGGGTATCCAGAAATTGTGATGTTGCCCTCAATATATCCACCAGTTTTCCTACCAGCCAGCACATCCATAAGAGTAGTTTTACCAGCCCCACTAACACCCATTAAAGCTGTGAGAACACCTGGCCTAAAAGCACCACTCACACCCTTCAATAGCACCAATTTATCTTCAAGGACTCCCTGACTTTTCATTTCCTGTAAATTCAATTTAACAAGGTCAAGTTTTGTTGTTCTTTCAACCATATTGCACTAAAAGAAAATATTGTTCTATTTTCCTAATGTTTGATACCTGTGGCATATCAACAGAGTACACAACATTGTCAAAGGTAAGGGAATGTGGTTCAAATGGAAGAACCATTCCTTTTTTCTTGTTAAGGTTCGCTGCATGATTTCCACTTGTCCCAATTTCTGCATGTAAATTGAACTTGTGAAACTAAAAACTGATAGGAACATATGAAAAGACTCAAGTTGAATGCATTATCAGTCTTGTCACCTGTGTTGGTTCTATGACTACTTTCAGTTTGTGATATCTGAATGGCTCCTCCAGTTCTGTCTCTTCTTTCAGGCTCTTCAGAAATAACAGCCTGAGGCTTCTCAAATGCTGTAAAATATCATTTACAAGATATTAGCATTCATGTTAGAAAGCAGGAAAATAGATAAGATAATGATACTCACAGTTAAGGAAATGGAGAGCCACTGTGAAACAGAAGTTTAATACTAGTATGAATCCAGACAATGCACCTACTCCTAACCAATACCAATATGCATGCGGGAAGAACCCGCGACTTTTCATAACTTGAACTCCTAAGGGTTCTGTTGTGTTTGCTGGAATCTGTAATTTGTATAATAATTAAGGAAACGCTTGGATATTGAAAGGCAAAAACACAGAGATATAATGGCAAGTTCAAGAAAGTTACATGATTCCAGCTTTTTCCAAGGAACTCATTGACTACTATTGCATTCTGCCCATACATCATCGGTGACAGCCAGTAACCCCATATCCACCATTTCTTAATGTCCTCTGTTGCATCAAACAAAGAAAAAACATAGAACTCATTTATGTTTGCTTTGAGAAAGATTGATCTGTTAAATATACTCATCTACTAATCTTTACCTCGTGACAAGACAATGCCACCCAATGCAAAAAGTGTAAGTAGTGCAAATGAACCAAATGTGTTAGCAACAATCATGTTCCTTCCAGCTGCAGCAATAAATCGAAACAGTGCAGAGGCCATCTGGTTAACAAGTAAAAGCAGAAGGTACTGCTTGAACAACCTGCAGCCCTCACAATTTTTCTATCAGCTTAATCAGAACAAATTGCATTATATAATTTCAATGGAAGTGTCTTTTTTTTTTTTTCCTTTTCTTACCTTCCAATATTAGGATCAAATCCAATGACATAATAAGTGATGAACACCCAAACAGCAACTTCTAAAAATGTTATAGGAATTTTAAGAATCCATGTCGGAAGAGAATATGCCCAAGAAGGATAGAAGAGAAGGTCCCTTTGCTTGTAAAACACAGGAAGCTTTGCAATGGTCATAGATAGCTCTGACATACCATTGAACATGATCATGACCACAGTGAAGAATAAAGCACCCAAATAAATTCCTCCATCTGTGACATCATCTCGGCTCATATTAGTTCGCAGGAAGAGAGTCATAGTAATGATCGCCATAATTGTAAGCTGGTAGCAAAAACAAATGAAAAGAAAATTTTTACAATGCATGAAAAAAAAAACAGAAAATAGGAAAATCTAAATTCTGTTGATAATCACCTGGCTGAGCTTGAAAATATAGACAAAAGAGTTCCTCTTCATGAGCAAGTACTCCCTTGAGAAGCAAGCTTTAAGAAGCTCCATCTTTCCAACACCATACTTTCCAGTTGCTAGAGCAGCTGGGTGGCTCTTGGTCCTATCAAATGGGGTTGAAAGGTCACATTCAATTTTTCGACCTACATCATAAGATTGAAATGCCTCAGCAAATTCTTGGACTGTGACAAAACTGTAAGGCTGATCTTTATGTGCCCAGTACTGCTTCTGATCTTTCTTTGATGTCACCTGTAATGAGTTCATTATTTGTAAGCATCATGGAATTTCAACAAAGAAACCCTTCTTAAAGGAGAAGCTATTGTAATAAAGAAGACGCACAAAACTGCCATGTTCATGCTTACTTCTTGCAAGAAATCGGCCACGCCTTTTCTTTCAGGGCACTTGAAGCCCATGTATTCGAAAAACTCAAGTACTTCTTCACGAGGACCCTGGTACACAACCTGGCAATCTGACAGCAGAATAATGTCATCAAAGAGGTCATAAGTCTCTGGAGCTGGCTGGAGGAGGGAGATGACAGCAGTTCCATTAAGAATGTGAATGGATTGTTTCAGTGAGTTCACTATCTGGTAAGTTGTTGAGCTGTCCAAGCCAGTGGAGATCTCATCCATGAACAATGCCCTTGCCGGCCCAACCAGCATTTCACCTTCATTTTCATTATGGAGATTTCATTTCAGACATTTATTTGAATATGTGACTGAATATCAAATTTTATTTGATGTTAAAACAGACTGGTAGATGCTATTTACTACCAGTTGTAACACGTTTCCTTTGTCCTCCAGAAATACCTCTTAGCATTTCATCTCCTACCATGGTATCTGCACAGACTTCTAATCCTAATATCTGTAAATTCAAGTGAAAAAGATATTAAACAATTGAAGGAATATTATATTGAAGATATTTCATGATTTTAAAGTACTTTCTGATGATAATACCTTCAAAACATAATCCGTGACCACACTAGTCTCTTGACCTTCTGTCGCTGAAGCCTGTGAAACAAGGAATATCATAAAATGAACATCAATCTCCATGAATGCAGCTTGTCCAAGAATGAGAACTCTTTTGATAGAATTCTTATTGAAACAAAAAATGCCAATTCAAGTTAATGGCTTAAAGAATGAGAACAAAATTACATAGAATGTTGGCTAATAATTAAAATAATTTTCCCTTGCCTTCATGAAAACATCAAGGTCTGGATCAGGTTTAATATTTGCTGCTTTCTCTCTTCTAGACAACTCTGCTAACATATCTGCAATTTGTGCAAATCTTAGATTTATTAGTCACATTCAGGTTATGTATAAGTCATCACTGTCCATCATGAAAATGATGTTAAAGAAAATATCCAGGAATCTAACCATGTTGGAATCCAACCCCTTGGCATCTGGCTGAAAATGCCAAAGTTTCCCTTACAGTCATTTCTCCAATGTGAAGATCATGCTGGCTGATATAGGCAGCTGTTCTCTGAGGTATGAATTCATTCAATCCATGACCATTGTAGGTCACATTACCAGAGAACTGCAAGAGAAATTCAACGCCTCAAGTTAAAGTGAAAAAAAAAAGATTGGAAAATGAATGTTAATTTAAAAGCAGAATCCCCCATGAAAGGTAAAAAAGCTAAGAAAAGGAATCCTCACCTTCAAATTAGGATCAAGCTTTCCAGCCAATGCAAGCAAAAGTGTAGTCTTTCCAGAGCTTGGAGGACCCAAAAGTAAAGTCATTCTAGAAAATATGCATGCCCCAAAGAAGCCATTAGGAATCTTATATAAAATATTTCACTAAAAATTAAATAGGATAGTCTAAACAAGATCTCACCTTGATGGCTTGATGACCCCACTAACATCCTTAAGGATGGTCAATGGTTTCTTTCTACTTGGAAGGATATGAAGATAATTAAAGAAACCCTTCAAAATCAAAGGAAAAAGACCATTTATAAGAGCAAAATAACAAACCAATCAAAGCAACAAGAAATTAGAAACATGTGCAAGTAGTTACCTCTAGTATATTAATAGTCAACAAGAAATCATAAACATGTGCAAGTAGTTACCTCGAGTATATTAACAGTGAAGTTTACGAATGTAGGCAAAGCTCTGTTTCCTACAAAGGCTTCTGCTTCAACATTTAGATGCTCATATCGAACTTCAATTGCTGGAATTTCAATTCCAACCCTAAAACACCAAGAAACAAGAGAAATGATTACAGAAATATCAAGAAAAATCAGCAAAAAAAAAAAAATCATAAAGTCCAATGTAGACCACTATTTCCTGTTTGTGGCATGAATGAGACCCAAGAGTAATTTCATTCAGAACTGATACTTTATAAAAGGTCCACAATTTTTTAGCAACCAACCAAAATACTGTGTCTGAACTGAAAACCAAGACACCAGTAAAAAATAAAAAATTTACCTATCAATTCGATTCTTGAGCTTCAACAAGAACTTCTCATTATCTTCTTCAGCAACTCTCACTAATCTCCCGAGCAAACTTTTCCTTTCTTGAAATCCAAGATCATCCACTTCAATCTCACGAGCCCCACCTTTCGATACACTAATTAAAATACCTTTTCTCAAACGATCATAAGTAGGTAACTTTTCAAGAGCAGCCCATTTAAGAGCCTCTTCATCGTCTTCATCTCTAGAAGATCTTGAAAAAACGTCAATGGCATTATTTCTCCATATAGAAGAGCCCCCTCTTCTTATACTACAACTTGATCTATAGAGGTCTGCACCCTCCATTAATGAAGAATTAGTATTTTCAGCAACAAGAACAGCTAAACCCACCAAAACCCAGATTTTGATATTCAATTTTCTTCGTAAAGTTAGCAACTTTAATAGAGAATATCAAAGATTTTGGGAGCTTTTTGTGCAAAAAGAGCAGAGAAAATGCAATGCATCCGCTTGAAAATGAAAAAAAGACGAGTATTTATGCATCTCGTAGAAGTATACAAACTGGATGCTTTTTGAGTAGTCAATTTATTTAGTAATTTTTGTTTGACAAGAATCTTTTGAAGAGAGAATTTATGAGTTGTCCAACCTGCAACTTACCTGTAAACAGGCAAACAGTAGTCTTTATTTGACATTTTTTTTATTTAAATAATTACAATATTCCATGTTTCCCTGCAAACAGGAAAACAGTAGTCTTTATTTGACATTTTTATTTATTTAAATAATTACAATATTGCATGTTGCTACTTTTTTCTAGTTAATAAGACAAAATTCATTGCCACGTAGTCTAAATTAATGGGGGATGTATGATTTTTTTCTATATATATATACTCATATAACAAATTTATAAGACAATTGCTATGAATCTTATAATAATTGCCATTATGGCATTTCTCAAAGATTGAAACTTTTAATAAATTAATTTCTCAAAAAAAAATTATTGAACTTTTTTTTTATTTATTCTCTCTCAATTATTTTTTATTATATTTTATAAAAGTACGATATTTATTTTCTAATTTTGTTGCTTTTTATATATTTATTATATTAATTTTATTTTAAAAATAATAATTAAAATAATTTAATTATAAAATTCAATTGAATTATATATTTTAACTAAATTATGTCCAAAAATTTATTTATAAATAATTTCTATTTAAAATTCATATATATATATATTTAATTCATATTACATTTAAAGTAACAACATTTTCAATAACTCTATGTGATCTAATTTTTTTTTAAATACCACAAGTCAGATACTGATTTTTAATCCTATAAAATATTTGCCTATGGGCTACACAAAATTATCTCATACACCCAATTAATAAGTGATGATATATTTAAATCAATAATTCTTTTATTTTTTTTCGATAAAAAAATATTCATATTTTTTTTATTTCATATATTTTTAGTTTATTAGATGATTGTATATATACTTAATATATATAAATATTTTCATTTTAACCTCTACAATCATTGGGAGTGTACTTCAGGCAAAATATATATATATACCACCGAAATTTAATAAAAAGATTTTTTAGTATTTCAAAACAAATATTAATAAAGATAGTAAAATATATTGAAAAAAAAAATACAAAAAGAGTATTAAAGTGTGTGTGTTTATATATATAAAAGAATGGAAAAAATAAAAATAAAAATAAAAAAGAAGTAGAATAAAAAAAATACCTAATGTAATAATAGTATTAAAAATAAAATTAAAGAAGAAGCATAATAGTATTTTAAAGATATAATTAGCGAAGTTAAACGTACATATTTATTTATTAATGGTAAAATTCTTAATAAAAGTTATATAATTTTATAGCTTCTATTTTTTTTAATTAATAACAATTTGTATTTATTATTTTTAATTTATAATAACACCTACATTTATTACTTTCAATTTATAATAACATTTATTATTTTTATTTATTAAATTTAACTATTATTTTTTTTTATATTAATTAAAAAAAGTAAATTATATAATTAATCACAAAATTTTATATAAAATAAATAAATAAATAAACAAACTAATCAAAGAGAGAATCTCCAACATTTCCTTCAACTTTAACCTTAATATATAGTATATAGATTTGATGAATAAGATGACTCTTTTCTTTTTCTTTGACATTTGATGAATATATTAATTTAGATTTTTCTTTAACTTTTTTTTTAATCAATATATAAGAATTTTTAAAAAATAAAAAAAGCTATCAAAATACAATTTTTTTTATTCTTATTATATTAGTTATACACTCTTTCTTCTTTCATGGATGTATTTAAATCATTATAATTCATTATTCAATGGTAATCGACAAAACATTATTTAAATTAACTAAAATTTACGGATTGACTTAAATTATTTTTAGTGCTAATGACTATTAGTTAATTGTTATTAAATGTTTGATAAGGTTATTATTAGCTATTGTTATTAAGATAATTAATAATTATAAAGATAATTATTAATATTTATTTTTTATTTAAATATTATTTTAATTTGACAATTTAATTTTTTTATTCAATTAAGTGGAATTATTTCGAAAAAATTTTAAATTGAAGTTTAATTATCTAATAATTATTATTTAAAAAAAATTAAAATAAATTTAATATAGTTGTTGATAAAAAAAAAAAAATTAACAGTTAAATTAAAAAAGTTTTGTCAAGATTCATGAGATTAATCAACATTTTTCAGATTCTACTATAGGAATTAACAATTTAGTTATTCGATCAAAATTTGTTGTAATATTTTATTAATTAAAAATTAAAAAAGAAATCAATTACATAAAACATTAGCAATGATGTCAGTATATCAAAATTGACCATGAAACAGCAAATTTAATAATAACACGTGAAAAATGCAAAACTAAATTATTACAGCTAAAGCTTTCAGTATTATCTTATTAAATTATTAAATTATTTTATTACTTATGTATATATATAATATTTATATATACATATTATTATTATTATTATTATTATTATTTTGGGCTCTAACACGTGAAATATGCAATTATTATGGCCTTATAGGTTATACATTTGCGTGCGGGTCAGCTATTAAAGGCACTAAGTTTTGTCGTGAACGTGATGAATGAGACGCTAGTTTACACTTTTAATTTTAATATTTTTAAATATTTTAATAATTATTTCAGATAAAATAAAATTATAAAATAATTATATTAAAAAAATAAATAAATTAATATAAAAAATAAATAAAATAAAATAAAAAGAGATATGATAAAATTATATTTTATTATAATTATTATTATTTCAAGGAAAAGATTAAAATCTATATTTTTTATTTATTTATTTTATTTTTAAATTTATTTATTTAATTTTGTCAGAATTTAAATTAATTTAATATTTATAAGAAATTTTCTTTTTTTTTATTAAATTCTACAAATTTTACTTTAAGAATACTCATGTAATAGCTGTAATTTTTTTTTGTTTATTTTATTAATTGTATGTTTGTTAAATTGATTGAGGATATAAAAATATTTTGAGAAATTCAGAATTCTGTATGCATGGAAGAGTTTGTGAAGCTGATTTCATAACTTTAAAGGAATAATTTAGAAAAGTATAAAATATAAAAGTTGTAGATTTATATATCATCTTTAGGTCTATAAAAGGGTTTTGTAAAATTTTATGTGTGTGTGAGGAGATATGCCTCTTTAACCAGGACTTGTCTGGTTCATTATTTTCTGCAGGAATATGAGAATGTTTAATTTTTTTGGAAATGATTAAGGCTGAATGAGCCAAAAGTGTAAACATGAGAAATATTTTTTTTATGTGTGTAACACCTCAGCTTAGCCTGAACCAAATCCATATAGAGAACTTTGGGGGGAGATTTTTAATTTCTTTATATTGTTATGCTTATATATATTTATGCATGAAATTGGTATTTATGCATGTTATTTGAATTAGTTCTAG
>CANXYC012999085.1:0-12083 GCA_948193065.1 Aleurites moluccanus | reverse complement strand
TGCTTATTTGTGTTTTTAGCAGCTGGGCATGCTCCTTATACAAAGGAGATGCTGCCCAATTTTTCATAAGATGTTTAAGCCATTTTGAGCTTATTAATGTTTTGCATGCCATATAGTATAATTTTATGGGTTCTTCGCGGTGCTGGTAGCATAAGCATCACCCGTACCTTAGGACCGTCATAGCTCCTAAGTTGGGCTGTGACAGTAACACTTGGTATGAGTTAGTTGACTGCATGTTGAGCAGTTATTGATTGTTATGAGAAGAAAGTCAAATTCTAGTTGTCATAGTTAGAGTTCCAGAGTGATAAGTATGAATCAAGAATTAGATTCATTCCTGTTGTTCAGGCTAGAAAGATAATAAAGAAGGAATTGTACAGCATATCTAGTATATGTAGTGAATGTGAAAAAGACTTTAATTAGAATTGATCGGATACCTATGGTCCGAGAGTTCTTTGATGTCTTTTCTTGAGGAGATGTTAGGGTTATCCTGATAGAGAGATAGAGTTTGAAATTGAGGTGTATGTAGGCACCTATTGAATATGCTAGTTTAGAAAATTGATTTGGGTATGGAGTTGGTTTTGGATTCCAAGATCAAAGCCAGACTCTGATAGCCCAATTATGGATTAAGCTATTATTAATTAATGATGTTTAAGTAAAACAAAGTTTAGGTTCCATGTCTTAAAAAGTTTAGGAAAGATGTTCAAAAGATAAAGATTCCATGTTATTTGGTATTCCATATCTGAATGCTATGAAATTATATACCAGAATTGTTCTAAGAATTGAAGTGCAAATTATTGATGTTAATGAAGAAATGTAGTAAGAGTAGAGCCAATAGAAAGTGTAAATCGTCAAGTATAATAATTTCGGAATAAAGAAATTTTAATGGCAAGAATATTATGAAGGAATCCGTATATGGAAAAGTGTACAAGGGAGAATGAATAAAACATGAAAGTCAAGTGTTTGTTCTTGTTCCAATCATGATATACATGTTTATTTTAAATTTGAGGAAGAATTTTTTTGAAGGAGGGTAGAATATAATACCCTATAAATGCATAACATGTTTTCATGAATAAAGTTCTTAGTATATAGATTAAAATTATCGAAATGGCTAAAGATAATTTTAGAAACTCAGTTAGAGCGAAAACGAGAAACTTTTTCAGAAATTATCGGTACCGATATCGCTGCTGTAAAAATAGCAGTACAGTCAATGGATGAATTTATGAATTTGGATTGAGGATAAATGATAACGTATATTTATCTGTGAATATAGTAAAAATAAAGAAAAGAAAAAATTTAAGAACACTGATAAAGTAAGCAATGGCAAAACCGTAAATAAAGAAAATTTTCGGGAAATAGTGGAATTTCGGCAGTCTGAGTTTCAGAACGGCTCTGAAACTATTTTTATTAATTAATATTAATAAAAATAAGATGTTTAAACATTCACTTTGAAATCAAATTACCAAAGGAATTATCAGAATAAATTACACAGCGAAAAAGGACCAAAAGTAAAATTTGGAAAGTTGGAGGACTAAAAGGATAATTTGCCATTTTTGTCTTACTATATGAGCAAGACTTAGGCAAAATTTTCTACATTTTTCTTTCCTCCACCCATGGCCATTTTTCTTCCTTTTCCATTTGATTTCTTTCTCTGATTTGTGAAAGAAAGTTGTTGAAAACCTAAAACTTAAACCATACAAACCTAAATCTATCAAAATTAACCATAGGAAATCAAGAAAAGTTCAAGAACACCAAGGAGGGATTTTCGGCCATTTTGTATTTTTGAGGTAATTTATTGTTTTGTTTGATTTTATGATTTAATTAGGTTAATTTGATAGTAATAGGATTGGGTAAATGGTTTAATTGTATCAATTGATACATTAAGCAATTTTCCCCAATTTTCAAATCCTAAAGTGAAGTTGTGAGGTTTGATTTTGTGCATATGAGTTAGGATGTGTAAATTGGCTATAGAATAAGTTAATTGGGTATTAATTGGTGTTTAATTGATGTTCGTATTGTTGTAGAAAATTTGATTGGAGAAAATCATCGATTTTGGCCTATATCGAGGAATTGAGGATTTGGGTAGTAAATCAAGTTTTCTTGGTAATTTGGAGTGTTAGGTGAGTCTTTTATACATCAAATTACTTGTCTAAATTGTTAGAATGAAATTTAGAATCCATATGCAAAATGGCCATTTTGGCCGAACCCTAATGTGCAAATTGCCTAAGTTTTGGTTCTTGCTTTTGGCTTGTGTTTCCTTACTTATTTGATTCATTTGTTAAAGATTATTGAGTTGTGGTTGTTGCTTATAAATTGCTTTCCATGTGTATATTTATTGATAATTAGGTCAATGTCAATATTACACCAAAACTATGCCGAAAAATCCGTAGGCCAACCATTTGAATGCCACCGTCACCAGCGACAATGGCATGCCAATTGCGTCAACTTTTTGGTCGCAAATGACTAAAATATGTTTGTTCTCATTTTTAGTCGTAAGGCCTTTGGTCATCATTTAATCAATTATTATTGATGTCTTATTGACTTTAGGCTCATCCAATTGATTTCTAATGAGTTATTGATATTGCCGATCCCATTGTTTTGAAATGGTGTCTATTGATGTGTTTATTGCTTCTATTGACTCCGAGGTGATTTGACAGAGCTGCCGTTTCGACAGGGTAGTGAGTTCATGCTGTCAAACTTATGCACATTGAATTAATTGATACCCTATACTAGGAAGGGATGTCCTAGTCATAAGACCCGTACAGTCTTATGTTTATATATATATATATATATATATATAGTGATTTGTGCTTGGCACATTTCTATGCGTTTTATGGCTCTATATCTGTCATTTCCATCTTGTCCATGTGATATATGCTTCATTGATGTGATTGTTTACTTACAGTCATATTTTGTATTTGATTCTATATTACAGACATTCTGGGTAGTTTGATCCATTATTTCATCTGCTTACTGCTTATTGATATTCCATTATCTGTTATTTGTCGATGCATATTAGATTCACTGAGTATCATATATACTCACCCTCTCACTGTTTGCCCTCTTAGGTGCAAAGTAGGAGGCAGATATCCCTGCTCTATTGGCTCTCTGTGGATTCTGCAGATCTTGTATCAGTGTAATATTATGAACACTGCATTATTTTGTATGTTCATATCCTAGCCGCTTCATGGGTTTTATATGGTATAGTTAGAGTATGAACATGTATGTATGGGAATATTGGAGATTATAAATGATATGATTATAGTATTTACAAAATGAATGGCAGAGTGACAGAATGAATAGTGTTTATGTGAGTGAATGGCTATATTATTGTTATATGATTGATGATGGGCAAATGTGTTTCCATTGCAATATTGTTATATGATTCGTATCATTGATGGGTTGTACGGGTGTCGGTCGCCTCGGCATCTCCTGCACCCTAGCCGGATCGTGACAGATAACTATTGAATGTGTCCTTAGAGATAACTATACATATAAGGGAAAGTATAAAAGTGAATTATTGTTGTCATCCGAGATGTGTTATTGAAATTGATGATAATATTTTTATGTGCTAATTAAAAGAGTTGCTTCTGTTGCAACTTGATATAATACTTGGTAAGAATTGGTTAACTGCACATTGAGCAGTTATTGATTGTTAAGAGAAGAAAGTCAAATTCGGTTGCCAGAATTTGAGTTTTAGAGTGTTAAGTAAATCTTGAATTAGTTTCATTTACGTTATTCAGACTAGAAAGATGATAAAAAATGATTGTGTAGTATATCTAGTATATATAGTGAATGTGTAAAATACTTTATTTGGGATTGATCGGATACCTGTGGTCCGAGAGTTTCTTGATATCATTCCTGAGGAGTTGTTAGGGCTACCCCAGATAGAAAGATAAAGTTTGAATTGAGATGTATCTAGGTACCTACTGAATTGAAAGAGCTAAAGATGAAATTACAGAAATTTTTGGATAAGTTTGTCATAGTATTTATAGATGACATTCTTATCTATTCTAAGAGTGAAGAGGAATAGGTAGAGTACTTGAGGACTATGTCATAGACACTATGGGAGCATCAAATGTTTGCTAAAATGTCTAAATGCCAAGTTTTCCTAATTGAAATGTGTTCCTTGAGTCATGTGGTTTGTAAAATGGTATCAAGGTTGAACCTAAAAAGATAAAAGTAATGCTTAATTGACCTCGACTGTCATGACCCATTTTCGGATTGTGATGGTCCTAAGGTACGGGAGATGCTGAGGTGACCGGCACCCGTAGAACCCATCAATCACTATAATGCATTCACAATATCGCAGTGGAAACATATCTATACCCACCATCATCAATAGCAATATATATAACCATTCACTCACATATACACTATTCATTCTGTCACTCTACCATTCATTTTGTAAATACTATAATCATATCATTAATAATCTCCAATATTCCCATACATACATGTTCATACTCTAACTATATCATACAAAACCCATGGAGCAGCTAGGATATAAACATACAAAATAACACAGTGTTCATAATATTAAACTGACACAAGATCTGCAGAATCCACATAGAGTCAAAGAGAGTTGTGATATCTGTCTCCTACTATGCTCCTGAGAGGTAAATAGTGAGAGGGTGAGTATATATGATACTCAGTGAATCTAATATGCATCGACCAATAAAATGGATAATGGAACATCAATAAGTAATAAGCAGATGACATAAATGAATCAAACTGCCAGAATGTCTGTAATACATAATCAAGTATAGAATATGACTGTAAGTAAGCAATCACATTCAAGAAGCACATATCACATGGACAAGATGGAAATGACAGATATAGAATCATGAAACACATATAGATGTGTCAAGCACAAATCAATCATTGAAATGTGACAAGCACAAATCAATCTCATATCAATAACATAAGACGGATCAGGTCTTATGACTAGGACATCCCTTGCTACTATAAGGTATCAATCAATACAATGTGCACAAGGCCGACAGCATGAACTCATTACCCTGTCAGAACAGCAGCTCTGTCAAATCACCTCGGAGTCAATATAAGCGATAAACACGTCAATAGATACTATTTCAAAATAATGGCATCGACAATATCAATAACTCATTAGAAATCAATTGGATGAGCATAAAATCAATAAGACATCAATAATAATCGATTAAATGGTGACCAGAGGTCTAATGATCAAAAATGGGAACAAACATAATTTGGTCATTTGTGGCCAGAAAGTTGACGCAATTGGCATGCCATTGTGGATGGCGACGATGGCATTCAAATGGTTGGCCTACAGATTTTTCGGCATGGTTTTGGTGCAATATTGATATTGCCCCAATTATCAATAAATATACACATGGAAAGCAATTTATAAGCAACAACCACAACTCAATAATCTTCAACAAACATATCAATTTAGTATGGAAAACAAGTCCAACACTAAAGCACAAAATTAGGCAAAATGTCACAATTAGGGTTGGGCCAAAAAGCATTTTTCACAATTGGATTCCAAATGGCATTTTATCAATTTAGGCATGACTAATGATGCATAAAAGACATTTTATCAATTTAGGCATGACTAATGATGCATAAAAGACTCAGCTATCACTCCAAATCACCTAGCAAACTTGCTTCGCTACCCAATTCCTCAATTCCTCGATATAGGCCAAAATCGGCGATTTTCTCCAATCAAATTTTCTATAGCAGTACAAACATCAATTAAACACCAATAAATACCCAATTGACTTATTTTATTGCCAATTTACACATCCTAACTCATATGCACAAATTCATTTCATACAACTTTGAATTAGGGTTTTAGAAATTGGGAAAAATTGTTTAATGCATCAATTGGTGCAGTTAAACCATTTACCCTATCCTACTAACACCTAGTTAACCTAACTAAACCATAAAATCAAACAAAATAATAAATTACCTCAAAATCCGAAAATGGCCGAAATCTTCATGGTCATTGTTATTGATTTTCCTTGAATTTCTATGGTTGATTTTGATAGATTAATGTTTGTATGGTTTTTGTTTTAGGTTTCCAACAATTTCCCTTCACAAATCGAAGAAAGAAATCAATTGGAAGAAGAAATGGAGCTCGCGGATGGAAGGAAGAAAAATGCAGAAAATTTTGCCTAAGTCTTGCTTATATAGTAAGACAAAAATGACAAATTCCTCTTTTGGTCCTCCAACTTTCCAAATTTTGCTTTTTCGCTCGGTAATTTATTCTGACAATTCCGTCGAAAATTGGAATTCAAAGTGAATATTCAAACATCTTATTTTTATTAATATTAATTAATAAAAATAGTTTCAGAGCCATTCTAAAACTCAGACTGCCGAAATTTAACTATTCCCCCAGAGTACCCTTTATTTATGGTTTTGCCATCGCTTACTTTATCAGTGTTCTTAAACATTTTTCCCATATTTCTTTTTCTGTATTCACACGTGTGTGTTAATAGAAAAAACTCTTCCTTGGCCTCTACCTGCTGGGGGTCTGACTACTACTAGAACCTTGTCCTTTAACTATGACCCTACTAGGAGCCTCTCTAGTCACATTCTTATTCATCTGTACTGTAGGCTGAGACTCTATAGCAGATGGCCGCTGATCGCCCCATAAAGGACATCTGCTAATATAATGACTATGTTGCCCATACTTCAGGCAAGCACCTGACTGTCTACGACACTTCCCTCTGTGCCTTCTGCCACAAAAACCACAAGTAGGCACAATGGGCAGCTATGTAATAGGTCTAGAAGATCCCTGTGAATAAGCAGGTTCTGACTGCATTGGAGGCCCTTTACTCTGAGTCCTCCTCCTCTGACTACCTAATGGAGGTCTCTGATCGAATCTAAGCACAGGCTCAGTCTGTCTAGGCTGGGAGCTGCTCTTCCCCGCTAACTCTATAATCCTGGTCCTCCTTTCCTTTTCTAATCCCTCTTCTCTCTCTCTGACCTGCATTTCTCTTCCATCTGATTAGCTTTATCAATGATGGTAGTTAAAGATGTAAACTCTAAAGCCAGAAAGGCATCATGCAGTGAAGCATGCAAACCCCTCCTGAACCTGGCAATCAAATATGAATCTGTAGGAGCAATCTGTGTAGCATACCTACTCAGTCTGATAAACTCCTCAGCGTACTCCTCAACCGACCTACTACCCTACTCGAGCTGCTCAAACTATATTAAATTCTTGATCTTAACCCCTTTTGTCAGGAACTCATCAATCAGTCCTTGCATGAACTCTGCCCAAGAAAGAGGATGCTCTCTATACAATCTGGGATCCATTCAATGAGAAAACCATGTCTAGGCTTCCCTCTTCAGTAATAAACTCACAAGCTCAACTGTTTGGGCATCAGTACAAGGTAGTCTCCTAACTACCTTCTCAACTTGCTTAAGGAAATCATTCGGCTCATCACCTCTATCTCCTCTAAACTCTGGCAGATTTAGCTTTAGAAAGCTAAACATAGAAACTACGCCCTTATCAATAACTCGGCGGATTCCCTATACAATAGGCTCTCCAAGAACCACAGCTAACTATACAGGAGCTGGAGCAACTGGTACTACAACAGGTGCAATAGGGGGTGACACTGCTGCTGATACAGGAGGTGGTGATACATTCTGTCGTTCCTGCCTGAACTCTGCTAGCTCCCTAGGTAAATCCACCATCCCTCTCATCATCTCATATCTCTAGGGGGTCATTAGTCCTCTCTGTATCCCCTGTAGTCCGACGAGATCTAGACAGTCTCTCAGAAACAGAAATCTCCCTGAGCAGGGACTCATTAGAGGCTACCTCTGTCTCTCTAGTACCTCTATCTCCGTCGTCAGACATCTTTATAAACATTGGCTGAAAAACATAACACATACTCAGTATATTTCATATATGCAAAATACTTATACATATTTGACGTATATAACAAATGACGATATAGGAATTCCTATGCTTTATGGTTCCTTTAACTCTACCCATTCTGTACATATTAACTATTTCTCGGTAACCTAGACTCTGTAAACATAGAGCTTTGATACCACCTTTATCACGACCTATTTCTGGATTGCGATGGTCCTAGGGTATGGGAGATGCCGAGGCGACCGGCACCCATAGAACCCATCAATCACTACAATACAATCACAATATCGCAGCGGAAATATATCTATACCCATCATCATCAATAGCAATATATATAACCATTCACTCACATATACACTATTCATTTTGTCACTCTGCCATTCATTCTGTAAATACTATAACCATATCATTAATAATCTCCAATATTCCCATACATATATGTTCATACTCTAACTATACCAAACAAAATCTATGGAGCATCTTGGATATAAACATACAAAATAACACAGTGTTCATAATATTACACTGACATAAATCTGTATAATCACAGAGAGTCAAAGAGAGCTGGGATATCTGCCTCCTGCTCTGCACCTGAGAGGTAAATAATGAGAGGGTGAGTATATATGATACTCAGTGAATCTAATATGCATCGACCAATAAAATGGATAATGGAACATTAATAAATAATAAGCAGATGACATAAATGAATCAAACTGCCAGAATGTCTATAATACAGAATCAAGTACAGAATATGACTATAAGTAAGCAATCACATTGAAGAAGCACATATCACATAGACAAGATGGAAATGACAGATATTGAATCATGAAACGCATTGCGATGTGTCAAGCACAAATCAATCATTGAAATGTGACAAGCACAAATCAATCTCATATCAATAACATAAGACGGATCAGGTCTTATGACTAGGACATCCCTTCCTACTATAAGGTATCAATCAATACAATGTGCACAAGGTCGATAGTATGAACTCACTACCCTGTCGAAACGGCAGCTCTGTCAAATCACCTTGGAGTGAATAGAAGTGATAAACACATCAATAGATACCATTTCAAAATAATGGCATCTGCAATATCAATAACTCATCAAAAATCAATTGGATGAGCATAGAGTCAATAAGACATCAATAATAATCGATTAAACGGTGACCAAAGGTATAATGACCAAAAATGGGAACAAACATAATTTGGTCATTTGCGGCCAAAAAGTTGACGCAATTGGCATGCCATTATCGCTAGCGATGATGGCATTCAAATGGTTGGCCTACGAATTTTTCAGCATAGTTTTGGTGCAATATTGACATTGCCCCAATTATCATTAAACATACACATATAAAGCAATTTATAGGCAACAACCACAACTCAATAATCTTCAACAAACATATCAATTTAGTTTGGAAAACAAGTCCAATACTAAAGCACAAAATTAGGCAAAATGTCACAATTAGGGTTCGGCCAAAAATCATTTTTCACAATTGGATTCCAAATGGCATTTTATCAATTTAGGCATGACTAATGATGCATAAAAGACTCACCTATCACTTCAAATCACCTATCAAACTTGCTTTGCCACCCAATTCCTCGATATAGGCCAAAATCAGTGATTTTCTCCAATCAAATTTTCTACAACAATACGAACATAAATTAAACACCAATAAATGTCCAATTGAATTATTCTATTGCCCATTTAAACATCCTAACTCATATGCACAAATTCATTTCATATAACTTTGAATTAGGGTTTGGAAATTGGGAAAAATTATTTAATTCATCAATTTGTGCAATTAAACCATTTACCCAATCCTACTAACACCTAATTAACCTAATTAAACCATAAAATCAAACAAAATAAATTACCTCAAAATCCCAAAATGGCCGAACTCTTCATGGTCTTTGTTCTTGATTTTCCTTGAATTTCTATGGTTGATTTTGATAGATTAATGTTTGTATGGTTTTTGTTTTAGGTTTCCAACAGTTTCCCTTCACAAATCAAAGAAAGAAATCAATTGGAAGAAGAAATGGAGCTCACGGATGGAAGGAAGAAAAATACAGAAAATTTTGTCTACCTCTTGCTTATATAGTAAGACAAAAATGATAAATTCCTCTTTTGGACCTCCAACTTTCCAAAATTTGATTTTGGTCTTTTTTCGCTTGGTAATTTATTCTGAAAATTTCGTCGAGAATTGAAATTCAAAGTGAATGTTCAAACATCTTATTTTTAATAATATTAATTAATAAAAATAGTTTCAGAGTCGTTCTGAAACTCAGACTACATAAATTCCACTATTCCCCGAAAGTACCATTTATTTACGATTTTGCAATCACTTACTTTATCAGTGTTCTTAAACATTTTTCTCATATTTATTTTTACTGTATTCACACATGAATATACATTATCATTTAACCTCAATCTAAATTCAGAAATTTATTCGTTGAGCATACTGCCAGTTTTGCAACAGCGATATCAGTATCGACGATTTCCGAAAAATTTCTCGTTTTCGCTCTAACTGAGTTTTCAAAATTATCTTTAGTCATTTCGATAAATTTCAATCTATAGATTGAGAACTTATTTCACAAAAACATGTTATACATTTATAGGGTATTACATCAACCTATTAAGGTTTTGTGTCACGACCCGTTTCCAGATCGCGACGGTCCTAGGGTGCGGGAGATGCCTAGGCGACCAGCACTCGTAGAACCCATCAATCACATCAATCCTATAACAATATTGCAGCGGAAATATATCTTACTCATCATCAATCACATAATAGCAATTATAACCATTCACTCGCATAAATGCTATTCATTCAGTTACTCTATCATTCATTCTATAAATACTATAATCATTAATAATCTCCAATATTCCCATACATATATATTCATACTATAACTATACCATGGGTATAACTATACCATACAAAACCCATGGAGCAGCTTGGATATGAACATACAAAATAATACAGTGTTCATAATATTACACTGAGACAATATCTACAGAATCCATAGAGAGCCAAAAGAATTGGGATATTTGCCTTCTACTCTGCACCTGAGAGGGCAAATAGTGAGAGGGTGAGTATATATGATACTCAGTGAATCTAATATGCATCGACAAATAAGAGATAATGAAATATCAATAAGCAGTAGGCAGATGAAATAAATGGATCAATATGCTTAGAATGTCTGAAATACATAATCAAGTACAGAATATAACTGTAAGTAAACAATCATAACAATGAAGCACATATCACATGGACAAGATGGAAATGACAGATATAGAGCCATGAAATTCATAGAAATGTGTCAAGCACAAATCACTATATATATATATAAACATAAGACTGTACGAGTCTTATGACTAGGACATCCCTTCCTAATACAGGGTATCAATTAATATAATGTACACAAGGTAGACAACATGAACTCACTACCCTGTCGAAACGACAGCTCTATCAAATCACCTTGGAGTCAATAGAAGCAATAAAAACATCAATAGATACCATTTCAAACTAATGGCATTGACAATATCAATAACTCATTAGAAAACAATTAGATGAGCATAAAGTCAATAAGATATCAGTAATAATCAATAAAACAATGACCAAAGGTCTAACAACCAAAAATGGGAACAAACATATTTTGGTCATTTGCGGCCAAAAAGTTGACGCTATTGGCATGCCATTGTCGCTGGCGATGGTGGCATTCAAATGGTTGGCCTACAGATTTTTTAGCATTGTTTCGGTGCAATGTTGACATTGCCCTAATTATCAATAAACATACACACGAAAAGCAATTTATAGGAAACAACCATAACTCAGTAATCTTCAACAAAGGCATCAAATAGGTATGGAAAACAAATCCAAAAGCCAAGCACAACATCAAGCAAATCATGCCTATTAGGGTTCACCCAAAATGGCCTTTTCACATATGGAATCCAATTGACATTTTAACAATTTAGGCATGTTATTTGATGCATAGAAGACTTACCTAACACTACAAATTATTTGGATTTAGGCCATTAGGCACAACGAAAAACAAAAAAAATCCCAATCCAAGATCTCTATTGTCACAGCCCAACTTAGGAGCTATGACGGTCCTAGGGTACGGGTGATGCTATTGCTACCAATACCATGAAGAACCCATTAAAATAAACTATATGGCATGCATACACAAATAAGCTTAATATAGCTTAAGCAAAACAAATAAAA
>CANXYC012998473.1:0-13899 GCA_948193065.1 Aleurites moluccanus | reverse complement strand
ATATATGAGTTCTTAACTTGGTAAAATATTGATGAATATATGAAATGTATGCTATATGTGATAATAGAATGAGTTTATGGCATAAAGGAATGGAAATTATGTAAAATGTGCAAAGTGAGGTTGATAGTGCATACAATGTATCCTTGATGTGTTTTTGTGTAAATAATGTGTTTTGTGATGATTTTGCATCTAACCGAAGCGTTATATGTGTAAATAGATGAATCATCGAATACTCCGGCTCAAAGTATCGAACAGCGGGCCGACTAGGGCTCTTAAGCACTGAATTGGGGAATAAGTGACTGGATTGTGATAGAGGTGAGTCCTTATGTATATTCATGCATGATTTGCATCATATATCACATAAAAAGTCAATTGGACTGATAAAATAGCATCTGATATTTTACAGCACCTACAATGCATATTGGCCCATAAATAAACCCTCCGAAACAACCTAAAATGACCTAAACTTTGTCTGCTTATAAAATAAAATCTAAAAAGCCAATTGGGCCACCACTTAGCCCAATCATCTAGTCTCGACCTAAGCTTCGAAACGGTACCTCATGGCCCACCTAAATCCTTTGGCAACATACTTAACTAGAAACTACTCAAAAATCCCAAAACAGATTCGTAACGGCAAGTGCTAGTTGCGGCAGCGCAACTAGGCCCCGCCGAATATTTTTTTGACATTTTTCAATTTTGTTCTATTATTCTTCATATATGTATATATGATTGTTCTAGAGGTAAATGAAGTATAAATATGCTTTATTTTTTATTTTATGGAGACACACTCATATGGTATATAATAGGGCTATTTCGATGGTATAGCGGGTAAATTCTATCGACTGTGTGCACACTGGTGTTTTATGGACCCTTGCTAGAGAGGGATGTTATATTCTCTAGTCGTAGGAAAAATATCCCTTACGTGGTCAGTGTATATGTGGGACCCCTACTAGGTCCCTAGTGCACTTTATGATAATGCTTGTGTATTGAATTACAGAAATATCCCAATCATGTTATATCATATGTGTGTTAAATGGTACATTGGATACTTATATTGATGTATACATGGATACTTATACATATTCTTGTTTCAATATTTCCTTGCTATCTTACATTGATTTTACAGGCCATATATGGGCAACCATGGTTTCATGATCATTTACTGCATCTTTATACATTTGGATTCACTAAGTATTTTTATACTCACTCCCTTAGTGGTTTACAATTTTCAGGTCTGCAGTAAGGCACGCTTTCCATTGGCATCTCCTACTCCTGCCTTGGAACTTTACTAGTTGAACATGTAATAATTAAGCTCCAAAAAGTATATATAAATATTTGTATAGTATAGAGGTTTCATGGTACTGTATAGTAAGGAGTGGCATGTATATATGTGTGTGTGTGTTTGCATCTTTATGGCCTTGCATAATAATTATACTATGGATGTATATGGTATGCTACGTATGGAAATGATTGAGATATAGATATGTATATATTGAGTTGCTATTGGAGATCCTGAGGGATCATTGACTTGAGTATGGTTGTTGATGAATATTGGAAGTGTTATTTACTTGTTTTTCAACTGGGTATAGCTATATTATAAAGGAGATGCTGTCGAATTTTCTGCAGCATTTTTAAGTTATTTAAGCTATTTATATGAATTGCATGCCATATAGTATAGTTAATTGGGTTCTTCGTGGTACTGGTAGCCTAAGCAACACTCGTACCCTAGGACCGTCGCGGCTCCCAGATTGGGTCGTGACAAATATGTTTAGTACGAGCATGAAAAATATGATTAGAAGATAAATAAACAGCTCTCAGATTATCACACCATAGAATAGGCGAACAAGATGGTGAAAAACCAAGCTCTGATAATAAAAACATAATCCAAACTGTTTCAGAAGAAGCATTAGCAAGCGCCCGGTACTCACTCTCAGTAGAAGAGCGAGCAATAGTATGTTGCTTCTTTGCCATCCAAAAAATAAGATTATGACCCATAAAAATAATATAATCAGTAGTAGACCACTTATCATCCGGGCAACCAGCCCAATCACTATCTGCAAAACATTATAAATGAAGAGATGGATTACATGAGAAATATAGTCTCATGCGCAAAGTGCCTTTGAGATAGCTTAATAGTCGCTTGAGAGCTGTCCAATGATCCTCATTAGGTTGATGCATAAACTGACAAATCTTGTTGACAGAGAAACAAATATTCCGACGTGTAAGAGTTATGTACTATAAAGCACCCACAATATGAAGATAACACTCAGGATGAGAAAATACATAAGCCAAATCTTTGAAAGCCATAGGAGTGGCGCAGAAGCTTTAGCATCATTCATTCATTCCTTATGCAAAAGATCAGAAATATATTTATATTATATAAGATGCATATCCAAAGTAGTCCGAGTTACCTCTATGCCAAGAAAATAATGAAGATCACCCAAATCTTTGACAGGAAAAACTTGAAAAAACCATGATATCTGCGAGACACTAGAACCTGTAACCAAAATGTCATCCACATAGATAAGTACAAATAGGTGATGATTATCCTTCTTTATCATATATAGTGAACTATTCGCTTTGGAAGCCTGAAACCCAAGACCAAAAAGAAAAGTTGTAAGTTTATGAAACCAAGTACATGGTGCTTGCTTGAGCCCATACAAAGATTTATTAAGTTGGCAAACATAATCCGATTTCAAAGGATCTACATAACCAAGTGGTTGTTCCATATTTATACTTTCATCAAGAGTACCATGTAAAAAGGCATTAGAAACATCAAATTGCTTAGTAGACCATTTAAAAATTGTTTCTAAGGACAACACCATACGAATGGTGGTAGCTTTATCAACTAGACTAAAAGTCTCATTATAGTTAATACTATTTTCCTGTGTGTACCTTTTTGCCACTAACCGAGCCTTGTACCTATCAATAGTACCATCACGTTTCCTTTTAATTGGAAAAATCCATTTATTCCCAACAACATTCACACCACTCGGTTTAGGTACCAATTGTCATGTATTATTATATAGTAAACATTAATCTCATATAACATAGCTTTTTGTCATTGAACATATGGTTTGGCTTTAGTATATGAAGTAGGTTCTATGTCCAAGTAATTAGTGGATGATTTACTTTCAGCTATCAAGGCTTTTCTAGAAGGTATTGCAGTGGTATGAAGAGGCATGGAATATGTGCGAGCTGCTGTTTATGGATGGGTGGCGTCAAGTTGGGGCTGTTGAAGTTGCAGCGATAGCGGGTTGGCTTGAGGTACGACTTGGGACTATTGAATAGGTGAATAAAAGTCTAATAAAAGTCTTATTTTGAGTTGAGATGAAGGTGGTGTTGACTCTGAACTTGATAATGGTGAATTGTGAGGTATATAAGAGGATTGTAGTATTGGTAATTGAGAAGAAAACAAAGAACTTGGTTGGGTATGGGAAAATAAAGAATTAGTAAATGAAGACATACCTGATAGTGGGGCTGTTTGTGGCGCCAATGAGATTGAGTTTGGATGTGAAATTGTCAACCATGGACTAGAAGAAGAATTTGCACCTGTGCCTGTAGACTGATGCAAATTTTTAAAAGGAAGACTGACTCATCAAAACAAACTTGCTGAGCAATATAAAATCGTCTAGTTAATGGATTAAAACATCTATATCCCGCATGATTAGGTGAGAGACCCAAATAAATACAAAGTAGTGAACGATAGAAAAATTTCTGAGAGTTATAAGGTCTTAAAAGAGGAAAGATTGCACAACCAAAAATTTTAAATTCTTTGTATTTGGGATATTGCCGAAACAACTAAAAAAATGGACTTTGTGTAGCAATAGAGACACTAGATGGCATATAATTAATAGAATTAACTGCAACATCAAAGGAAAATTTTCAAAAATTTAAAGGAATGTGTGCATGGGCTAAAAGTGTGAGACCAGTGTCAACAATATGATGAATTTTCCTTTCAGATAAGCCATTTTGCTCATGCAATATGATGAAGAATACCAACTTGTTTAAAATATTTATTTAAACTTTGACATTCACCACCCTAATAAGAATGAAAAGCATGAACTGGGGTTTGAAATTGACGCAGAACATAAGATTTAAACTATTTAAAAATAGTTAAAACTTCACTTTTATTTTTCATAAAATAAATCCATGTAAATCAACTGAAATCATCTACAAAAATAACAAAATAACGATGACCATAGTGGGATAACATAGGGTTTGGTCCCCAAACGTCAGAATGTATGATTTCAAAAGGCTGAGAACTTGAATGAGTAACAATCGAAAATGATAATTTATGTAATTTTCCTAAAGAGCATGAATGACAAATGAAATTGGGACTGAAAGATCCTAAATCAAAATTTTTGACAACTTGTTTGACTTTTCTAATATTAGGATGACTGAATTTAGCATGCCAATCTTCATGTGGTGGAGACGAATTCATAGAATGTACCTCCTTCCTTTGAGCACGTGGTTGACACATCATATACAATCCCTTCCTACTTGGGCCACAGAGAAGTAGTTTCTTGGTTTTCTGATCCTTGATAGAAAAATGAGTTGGCCAAAATTTAAAGAAAAAATTATTATCTTTAGCGAATTGATTAACTGAAAACAAATTTTTAGTTATACAAGAAACATATAACACATTATTCATATTTAAGGAACCATGTGAATAAGGAAAAGAAACTTTGCCAAGATGAGAAATTTGCAAACCTTAACTATTCTTGACATGCAATTGATCACCCTCTTTGTATTTAGAAACATTGCTTAATGTGGAGATATCAGGTGTAACATGTGAATTCACACCCATATCAAGATACTAAAGATGATGATCACAACCATGATTATTGTAATGAGAGGGATAAGTGTCATCTGAAAAGGTAAAATTAGCTTGGAGTTGAAACTGTCAACTAGATTTATTTGAGTACCGGCAACGACTCAACAGTATGATTGCACATGCCACAAATCTGACAAGGACCCTTAAAATTACGTCTGAAATTCAAATTGAATGAGGAAGTTTGACGTGATGCTTGAAGAGACTGCTGTTGTGACATCGGCAGTAGCTGTTGTTGTGGGGTTGGCAGTAGCCCACCCATAGTGGATGACGACTGTGACGTGGAGAAGGTAGATGGTCTAGACCTATTCAGGTAATTAGCAACAGGAATATTCATACTATTTAGAAAAATTTCATGAGCCACAAGTTGCCCATGAAGTTCATGAAATGGGACCGTAGTTGGGCGAAGATTAAGAGCAGTAATAATTCTATAATAGTTACTCCCAATATTTCGATAAATAATAGCATTAAATTCAGCAGGGGAAACTGTTCTTCCCGCAACTTGTAATTCATCTACAAGAGATTTGACTTTGTTGAGATAAAAGCTAATAGATAGATTATTTTTCTTGAGTTCTTATAACTCAATATTGGGCTGAAGTTGACGATTCTAATTAATAGCTCCAAAAGTATGAGCATGAGTCTGTCATGCCTGTAAAGATGTAGTAAGTCCAATCACATATGAAAAAAAAAAATTCAGTAAGAGATTAGAGTAACCAAGAATGAAGCATCTAATCACGTAAAAACCATATTTCATAGGCAGGATTTGGAATTTCATGATAATTTTCACCAGTACTAAGAATAGTTAAAGGAGGAGATGGAGTAGTTCCATCAATAAAAGATGTAAGTTTTTAATAATTAAGAAGGAGAATAAATTGAGTTTTCCAAGCTAGATAATTTTTGCTGGTTAATTTTATGGAGAAATTTTAATGAGTGTGGGTAAAGGGAATAGAAAAAATTGGGTTAGAGGATGAAGGAGTAATAGAAGCCATTAGAAAAGAATTATGGAGGATTGTGAAAGACGAAAGAAACAAGAGTTATTGAAAGTGCAGAGAAAGAGAAAAAAAATTATAGATCTCCTAGGAGTATAAGTTCTGATACCATGTTAAGATTATTATGTGAAGTTTGTATTTTGTTCTTCAATTAATCAAATGAGTACAACTATATTTATACATATCTAATAAAATTAAAAGAGAAATAAATACATAGCAAATAAGGATTCCTAATTAATATAGAATCCTTAATACAAAATGAATTCATATTCTACAATATAAGAAGTATACATAATCTTTAATACAAGTTGAATTCCTATTATAAAATATAGGAAGTATGCCTAACAATTTTGAGGTAAAAAAACTCAGATCTTTGGGTTTAAAAACCTCATTTTTTAATCATACAACCTCGAATTAAAACTACTTTTAACAAGGATGACTCATCCTCATAAGTAAGACCCCTCTATTTCCAATGGAACACTTCCTAAAGTTACCCCACCTCCTTAAAATACTATAACTCCATCCTAAAATGCCCAGGCCACTCAAATTATAAATCCTTTTTCCATCTAAGAAGTTAAGTTGGGTGTTTCCTTATAACTCTTGAATAATATGGCCACTCAACTGAATAGTATAATGCAAGCACTTGCAATCATATCTCATCAACAAACACTTAACACCCACAACATAACCTAAGTATCTAAAACTACTCAGCATGATAGCGTAGCAAGACATCTAGGAATAAGGAGTATAAGGAAGGAGCATAAAAACAAATGTTGGAAAAGAGAGGTCATGCTAAGGTACGGTCTGAAGTCATGAGGGGAAAAAGGGAGGATAGACTTCATGAGGTGAGACCTTGATATAAAGGATTTGAGGAGGGAAATAACACCTTCTAGTAGCATAAAGGAGTAAAAGGGAAGTGAAGATAATATCCTAATATGGGAAGAGAGTGTTCGTGCTAGTAATGAGCAACACTCTCATTGATCTAGGAGGAGAGAAGAGTACCAACTAGATTGTTGACGAGAAAGTAGACGGATAGGAGAAGACAAGGGAGAAAATAGGACCTATCTAGAGAGACAATCAAAATAGGGAGAGGAGAGATGATAATATAGCTCAATCAAAAGCTCCCCTAGACATAGCCGAAGACAACAAAAAGCCACCAGTAAGCAAAATCCCTTATTAAGACATGTGTCAAATAGGGACATAGCGAACAACTTCGCCTTTTAATGTGATATATTTCATTGTCATAAATGAAGGGACTTTTTGAATTGAAGATACATCCTTGCCAGAGGAGAATGTTTAACATAAAAAAGAAAAACAATCCGAGCAAATCGACCTCTTCTACAAAAAAGACTAAAATCAAATAAAAGTATTTCAGTCAAGGCCATGTGTAACATGAAGAAGCAAAAAGATCCAAGTGGCCTTTTCGAAAAAAAGACTAGAATCAAATAAAAGTGTTTCAATTGAGGCCACCCACCTGCCCGACTCGACGAAATAGGAGGGCCTCTAATGAGGTATAAAAACCATTTAATATTGAGCTAACGTAGAAGAAGTCCACAAAGAAATACCTTGTTTATATGTCAAATGGGCTTGGTCCTCTGGCCCATTAATTACTAGAGCCCCTAGTTCAGCCCAAAAGAACTTGCAAGCCTCGAAAACTAAACATATGAGAGGCTCGATGATGAATTCGCCAAAATTTATACAGATTGAGGATTAACTATTTTCTGGCCATTAAATGCTTGTAATGAACTTAACAAATATGAGTTGCACCATTAACAGGGTCTTGGTCTCCTTAATCCACTGGTTATTCCCTGTTGTTTTCTAAGTTCCTGACAATAATAAAGAAGATATTCCTCGTCTGATTCAATTAATAGTTTCACTATCCCCTTCTAGATCTTCTTTGAGGATAATTAACCTTCTCCCTTTTTGGCAAAAGAACCATTAACAAGGTCTTGGTCTCCCTTATATGTTTGTTGTTCTTGATTATCTACTATGTTACTAGTAGGAATATCTTCAAATATAGGTATTCCAATCAAATCGCCATTCTGTACAGCTTTGCATTCATATCTTATTGCGATTATATAGCATCCATTATCAAAAACTTATCATAGCTAAGTCATCTTCTTCGTTTGTCTACTTGATTCAAATAGAATGGCAGATATGCGGGATTCATGGGAAACAATCTATTTATCAAGGGAACTGCCTCGCTCACTACTTCAATTGATAACTCGTGATGAAAATTCCTTCATCGAAATGTTTATCATGAATCGACTGACTATTTCCCGTTGATCCGTCTGTATTTGAGATCCGCAGATAAAGAAAATAGTGAAGATGAATTTCGGCTTTGCTGGCATATCCACTATAATGCTTAAGTTAGAATTTCGATAGAAATTAAAAACTATATAATTGCAAGTGTCTCTTTTTTTGTATATTGATAATTGTAGAATGAATCAAGTTGGCTTCGTACTTTACTAATTTGGCTCGTTATATATGAGCTTGCTGAGGATGTCTTATCCTTTTAGGGCACTGAATTTATAGTTCAAATAGAATAATCTATGTTGGAAACTGGCCCTAAATAACAAACAATTATAAATGAAATATATAAATCGATTATCATAATTTAAATTTTGCATATTTTTTATTAATTTTAATCTAAACAACTCAAACTAGTTATATTTTTTATTAATTTATTTTTGTCCTCAAATAAAAATAAAAATAAAAATAATAACTATAGATTATACTAAAATAAAGTATAATAGATAAATTATACTCATTTAAATTATTAATTATATATTAAGATATTTAATTATTATATGTAAATATAATATTTAAAAATAATAAATATAAATATTATATTATATAATAATTCGAATTTGACTGAATTGGACTCGAACTTATAATAACAAAACTAAGGCGTATTGTTTCTCGAAAATGACAAATCGAGTAATATTTATTTATAATTTTTTTTTTAATTTTTTTCTTTAAATATATATATCCATCTCATTTGAGTAAGAGTGATTCAGATATTCATAAATCGAAACAAAATTACCACATCGTCCCTAAAATAAGCTTTCATTTGAATTCTCTCTTTTTATTATTATTATTATTTTTTTTCTAATAGACATTCAGGCTTGGACGAGTAGCCCGACCGGTCTAATTGTGACTATTTAGAGAGTGTTTGGATGTCTTTAAAATGAATATCGAACGCCGTTTTAAAATTAAAAAAACTCTAAATGAAATTTTAGAGTGTTTGACAGATTAATTCAAAACGATGTTTTGAAACTTAAAAACAGAAAAAATTTAAACTAGATATGCCAGCTTATTTTAAAACGACGTTTTTAAAATTCTATTTCCCAAAATTTCGTTTACACCCAAACACCCCCTTAGTCAAATAATAGTGGTTATTTGATTTCATTTCACTGCTTGAAAACCTCTAGGCCCAATGGTATTTGAATATCGTGGGCTTAAATCCCAAAACTAAAAATAAGTGGAGCCCAACTTGTACTAAGTACTTTTGCCCTCAGCCACTACTACCCAACCCAAGCAATTTTGTAGGCACCTGCCTTAAACTCTATAATTTATGGTAAGCAATGGGAAACTATGAAGAATTAATTCAACTAATTTTAGGGTTATAAACTAACAATGAATTTTGCTTATGCACAAAGTTTAGAAAGTTTAACCTATAAATTTATCTAAGTTATAAATAAAAAAGCTTGTACTTTTTTTTTAAAAAAAAATTATAGATTTTTACAAGGCCATCTCTTCCCTGACCCTGACCATGCCCTTATGTAAGTCACATGTGTCCATGTGATTGTCCCAAATGCTGATATTCTCAAGCCCACATGATTAAGCAAAATAAAAATAAAAACTTTGATATGGAGTCCTAAAAATATAAGTTAAAATAAGAGGGTACATTGTATTCCAAACACAACATACCATGTGACTAGATTTTGACCCATTTATTCAATCCTTTTGACCAATCAAATCTTAGGTCTTGAGATTAGATGAATTAAGTTCTTCAAGAAATACCCATAACAATGCTCTATCCATTACATGCTTAATTTGTAAGCACAAGACAATTTTTTTTCTTCTTATTTTGTATATATTTTGAATATAACTTCAGAAAGATTATATGATACAATTAATGACTTAAAATTATAAAATCTTATAAGTAATGATTAACCATAAACCTTAGTTGGATGATTGTAATTGTTAAATGTTTATAATACTCAATAATAATTATTTTATTCAACAACATGACTTAATTTTTTAAGTTAAAATTAATAACTAATAATAAGCATATACTTTTAACAATTTGTCAATAATATTACTGTATATTTATGTGTTGAGGTCGCGATTTTACTTCTTCAAGAAATATATTTTATGAGTCTAGTTAGGAACATATTTTTGAACTTGACACCATATTTTAATTCAAAACTTTACGGTAATAAATTTATGAATTTTTTTTCACTGTATAAGTTGATCTACTTCTAATGTGAAATTTTCAACTCACATTTACTTTTAATGTGAAATTTTCAACTCACATTTGATTTCCCAACATGATATTGCTGAATAATATATATAACTATAATATTAGAAATATTTTGTTATGAAATTTTATATATCAGATAATATTATCATTAAATTTTGTTAGCATTAAATTTTTATCTTTTTAATCATATGTAAAATCTGTTATTAAAAATGAGTATATCAAATGTTATTTAAAGTTAATTTCTTTCTATATCAAATATTTATTTTTTAGCTAGTACGAAAATTTTTTATTTATACTGAATATATATATTAATTTAATAAGATAAAAATATATAAAATATAAAATAATATCGGTGTTTTTTTACTCCATAAAAAGATAAAGTTTCATTGCAGAATGAAAATTGTGGGGCTTTAATTTGACATTGTACAAAAGTATAAATGTGTTTTAATAAGGGGATTTTGGATTGAGTTTTATGATTTTGTCATATCAGGCTTGAGGAATGGACTCTCTCATGATCTTATGTCACAATCACATGCACTAAACATGGTCAGTTTGAACAACAAAAGGCTGATTTTTATTTTAATTTTGATTTGATTCAAATATTCTCTTAACTATGATTCAAATACTGTGTTAAGCTCACATGGAAATTAAATGGGCAATTCTAGAAATTAATAGATCAAATTTGCAACCAAATTATAATTAAACAATGTACAGTACTTATTAATCTAGGCACATTCTGACCAGTCATTGATCTTATAACTTTTGACTACCTGCTCATGCAATTAGACCTTTTTTTCTCCAAATATTAATGGTTTAAAATTATTTAATTTCAATTAAAAGGTACATATTCAATGGATTAGTTAATTAACTCAATTGATTCGTCTAAAATAAAAAGTGACATTTTATAATGTTAAAGTGCACACTGCTTTTTTTTTCCAAAAGGAGTCAAAAATTTTCAAAAAAAATATCTACGACTTGAATATAAATTAATGAACAACAATTTAATAAAAAAAAAGAAAAATATATACAGTTTAAAAACATTACCTAATTAATTAGATATTATTTGATAAATCGATTCAATATTTAAAATTAAAATTTTTAATACTTATTCATCTTAAATTATTTGATATTGTTTATTTTAAAATTTTTAAATTAAAATTTGTATTAAATACGCACTATAACTTAATATATTTTAAAATATTTTTATAATTTAAAAATTATATTACTTATATATATTAAATTATTGAACTATAATATAGAAAAGGAAGAGAAATGAAAAAAAAAATCCCATGTAATGAAATTTTGAAATGAATAATTAAGAGATTTGATGATGGTCGGTGTAGCATTAATTAACAATAATAATAATAATAATAATTATAAGCATTAAGAAGAACAATCTTGAAATTTGCACTACCCCAGAAGAAGCAAAGCACATATCAATTTTCATCACATGGTGATGAGTTGCAGAACAACAATAAATGGTTAATTATTTTAATTAAAGGCTATTTAATTAATAATAATAGATAAATAAATGAATAATTAAGGTTTCTAATTACTGATGATCCAAATGGTTGCATGTGCATGTGAATCTAAAATTCCAACATTTACACATATAAAAGATAGTGAAAATAGTACAATCTCATGTGGAAAATTTCATGAAATAAATAAATAATTATATAAAAGAACTAATGATGAAAGATTAAAGGTGATTAATATTATTGTTGTGTGATTCACAGATAGATAAATAATAGCAGAAGATACATTTCAATTTCACAGATATATAGATATGGAGCATATTGTGGTACTTGTTATCTCTTAATTTAAAAAATTTTTTAATATAAAATTATTATTTAATTTTAAAATTTATAAAATTTATAAAATAATTTTTTTATTTTAAAAAATTAATTTTTAAATTTTTAATAAAATATTAATTACTTATATATTTTTTAATTTTTAAATTTTTTAAAATAAATTATTATTTAATTTTTAAAATATATACGCATATGGTATGGGGCATCATTCATACACACAACTTAACCATTGGTGAAATTCGAGAAAAAGAATCCCAAGAGAAGAAGAAGAATAAAGAAGAACCAATACTAATATATAATATATTATTACTGTTGAGAATTGACATTGTGTGCATTTTTTATTCTATTAAAATATATTTCTATTATTGAAATCACATACCTAAGCATAGTGTAACGCATATATATAATTTGAACAATAATTATATTTGAATATCACAATCCCAATACTGAATAAAATTTTATTGAAATCAATTAAAATCTTTAATAACATTTTTAAAGTTACAATGATTTTTAGTATATTAATTAAGATATTAGATAATAATAGTAAAATGATCATATTCTATTTATTTAAAACTTTAGAGTATTAGTTAAGGACAATTATTTTAGAAAATATATAATTATAAAATAATTATATTAAAAAAATATAAATAAATTAATATAAAAAAGAATTAGACAAGGGAAAAAAAATTTTAATAAATTATATTTTGTTATAATTACTATCATTTAAGTGAATAAGTGATATATCAAAATTTTCAATTTTTTTTACTCATTTATTTTATTTTTAAATTTATTTATTTATGATTATCTAAATTTACAATTATTATTATTTAAGGATATTCATAAAAAAAATCAATAAATAAAATCAAAGTAAGAGAGTGAAGAAAGCATATTGTTATTGTGTTGTATGAGTTGAAGATTCATAAGGTAGGAGCTAAATGAGTCATTGTTTTCATAATAGGATCGGTTAAAAAATCGATGAAAATAGAAAATTGGAAGATCAGAAGTTTAATTGGAATTAAATTAATTAAATCGGAAAAAAATATATATATATAATTTGATATTTATTATATATATGATGGAAATAAATAAATAAAAAATTATCTGTTCGAATTAAAAAATTAGTCTGATTCGACTAATTTACTAATTAACTAGTCAATTTATTAATTTTTAACCGTTTTTAAAGATAGATAAATGAAAAATGATTGAATTAATTTTTAATTTAATTTTTAATTTTTTAATTTTATTAACCGGTTGAATCCGGTTTTAATAACAATCAAATGAAGCCCCATTAATCAAACTGTAGAAAGAGCAGGCTCCTGGTTTCAGCATAAATAGTAATCAGTTTAATAATTAAGCCAATCCTGTCCTTAGTGGAAGAATGGGTACAAGACCCTCCTCTACCTAACTAGCTAACAATTGTCTATAGGGTCACTAATCACACCACTTCTTCTGCACTTCTCTCTCTTTCTGTGAGTATTTGATGACCTTAAAAAGTGACTATAATGGAGCACCGTACGACAGCCAGTGTCTACAAAATTTAATGAAGGATGGATCTCCAAGAGGCAACTAAGGATTGTTCACATAAGTCCTTTTATTAATTAATTATTATCTAATAGTCTGATTCTAAAATTCAAATATGATTCAATTTAAATATATATATATATATATATATATATATATATATATATATATATATATATATATATATATTTTTTAAAGTATAAATTTAAAATATAAAATTTAATTATAAAAATATAATTATGAGTGAGCGGATAA
>CANXYC012996708.1:0-14383 GCA_948193065.1 Aleurites moluccanus | reverse complement strand
AAATAAAATTATTATATAAAAAAAATATATATATTTGTGTTTATATATATATATATATATATATATATATATATATATATATATATATATATATATATATATTGCCAAATAAGGTAATTATGTATATTCTTGGCATATTTTTCCATTTTTCCTAGCTAAACTGCTATCAATGTCATAAAGATATGATAAAATTGACAAAATAAAGAGGATTGGCTAAAATTAAAAAAAAATGCAAAGATTTGAAATTTTAGGTCACTGGCATTTGATAGGAAAAAATAATTTTCACTTGTCCTCCCCATTCTGCCCGTTACACTCAGAGAAGAGTGAATGGTCAAATCTATCAAGAAAAACCTCAAAATAATGCAACAATGGACTTTGAAACCTGTGTCACCAGCAATTACTGCATTGCCAGTATGTAAACAACTTCCAGGAAATTATCATTAAGCTATCCCTCTTATTCAGCCAAATGGTGCCCAAACAAGGAACCACTAAATCATACCGTGATGCAAAAAGCTGGAACTATATCGGGTGAAAAAGCATCTGTTATCAATCGGGGCATGAAAGCAATAGAAAGACCAGGTCTATTTGGAAAAGAAACAAAAAGAAGAAATGGAATAAGGTTACCTTTTAAAAACCTAGATCACCGATAATTAAATGCAAACATGTACTCAACTTTTAGGAATATTGATCACCGATAATTAAATGCAAACATGTACTCAACTTTTAGAAATATTATTTTTCACTTATCCTTCTCATTCAGCAACAGAACAGCTAAAAGCTATCAACTATCTGAAAAACTTTCCAAAATATTTCCAATAGAACATCAAATCAGACAAACCAAGCATGTCCAATAAGTCGCTTATAATGCTTCATTTCAGGCACTAAGTAACAGGAAATTGTGCTTCAAGGTAAATTTGGGTGATGGGTGGGGGGGGAAGGGGGACTAATAAGTTCAACATGAATGGATACCTGCCACGTGGACAAGGAAGCATGCTGTAACATTCTTTACCTGCTCCAGCCATCTCATTGCGTTGTTGAAGATTAGCTGCATATAGTTTTAAGTTTAGGTCAAAATCGGCAGAAATTCTATGTATTAGGCAAGACATAAAACATCATTTTTTTTTGTCCAACAGTTTCTTGGGTTGGTTAAAAAGGTAATAATAATAAACAGAACATAGAAAAGGATAATTCTTCCTCCATAGAAGATATATCTTAGCGCAAAATGCCTCAAAAGGAAATAAATATAGAGGACAAAGAAATTATATATCACCTTTCCAAACCTCGAAGTACTCCTCATTTATGGATGAACCAGCGGCGTCTTTTATCACTTCGTCCAACGCACTAAGCGGAGCAATTTTTAGCTCCTGAATAATGCTGCAAATCGGTTTCCCATTCTCCAAGTATATGTGATTGTTTGGATGCCTAGTTTTACCACCAGCATGCTGCTCAAATTCATAGGCACTAAGCACCTGGCTCAATCAATAAAAAAGTAAGCAAAATTAGGAAATAAAACTGGACAAAACGTAATTTTTAAATATAAGAGACAAGCTTACTTTCGAGAAGTTACATAACGAACAGCCACACAAGTATCCGCCACCATCTATAATTCCATCTAGCTCCCGCTGTGAAGCCATTTAAAATACATGAGACACATAACTCAACTTAGCCTTATTTCAAAAATTAATTGAGGTCTGCTATATACATGAAACACATATATTAATTAAATAAATATTAGCAAACATAGCAACATTAAAATAAATAAAATAAAATAAAAATCACAGCAAATTTTTTAAAAAAGGAAGTAAAATAAATAAAACCTTACCTCCGGAGAATAATACTTCACCCGAGCTCCATCAAGTATACCGGTTGATAACAACTTTTTGACATTTGTAGGGTAGTTACTTGGAACAACCTTCTTAGACATCTTCAACTCCATATTGGGTGCACAGAAATAGCCATCTCCAACTTCAAGAAGTTCTGTACTACAATCAAACCAAGCAGAGTAGTGTTTTCCATGTTCTTTATTATCAGACTGTTCTTGACCCACGCCATTACTTACAGGATTGGCCATTGAAGCAACCATCTTGGTATCATAATCCTCTTTTCTTCTGCTAAATTTAAATGTAATCTTCCTAATTCCCGATGACCGAGCATGCTTAGGAATTTCCAATACGACATGAGATGTAGAGACAGAACCAGAAGTGCCATTACGAGCAGTGTTCTCACTATTATGTTCTCCTTCCTCACTCAGGCTATCCAATGGACTTGAATTTCCAGAACAGGTGGATGTAACCTCACCAGCACCCACTTGATTACATGTGGCCAATTCAGTTCGTTGGCTTGTGATATCCTGGCAACTAGACGCATACTCCTTAGGAGAAATGACAGGATTGGAAACTTCAGATTTTATGTCTTCATTTGAAGCTTCTTTAGCTTGTTTCTTGTTAGAAAACGTTTCTGGTTCAGAGTCGTCTGTCAGAAATTGATGGTCTCTTTTCAATTCAGTTTTTGACATGTTATTAATATTCTCTTTCCCAATACCCACCACCATCTCTGTCGACATTTCCAGACAAATTGCCCCCTCTCCCATTGACAAACTCCAAGATGACAACTCCAAGCATTCAACACTACAATCAATACCAGAAACAAACCCTAATTAAATGGCAAATTAGTCAAAATTATCAACTCCAATCTATATTAGAATTCAAAATTTAAAAAAAAATATTCACACACTCCTCAATAATTGTCCAAAACAACAAATCAATCCTCATGAACATTTCAAACTGTGAACAACCGCTCAATCAATTATTCAAATTCAATTCAATGACACGTGTAAATTTTAGAAAACGCCTACCTCTAATCAAATTCAAAATCTCGGAAACTGAATCAAGAGAACGTCTCTAGATCGAAATCAAATACAAAGTGGCTTCAAATTCCAAAGTATCAGTCAATCAATCAATGCCAATGAGGTGTTTCAGATCTAAGATTTATGAAGAACAGCTTTTAAAAAAAAGCGTAAGATATGTATTCAGGGTTAGGGTTTCAATTTCTGTTAAAAATACAGCGGGAACGTGCAGAGCGCCAAAAAACCAGAAGGAGAAGCTTTGTTCGCGGTCCAGATTTAACTTTTTTAAGAAACAAGTTAAGAAACAAGATAGATAAAAGAGGGCTTGATGAGAGAGAAAAGCTTTTATATTATATTAATATTATATTTTTTTTAATTAAAAGAAAAAGATAGGGAAAATGAGAGTTTATAGTTGCTGGCGATATTTAGAAGATACGAGAAGACAAGTGGATAAACAAAGTGGGACCTATTCTTTGATGAATTCGGTTAGACCAGCTGTTCCTATCATATATTGACACGTGGAATAATATGTTACGTCCAGGAAAAGTTTGATAATTACACCGTTCACGGTGCAAAGAGCGATTGGTTGATTTGGATCTTGCAATTGGTTTGGGAATAGTAAAAGGTATTGGATGGACCTGGGCCTAGGCCTTTGCCATGTCTCAAGTCGATTTTGTACAACGTAAGATGCACTCAGGACTGCAAATAAGCTAAACCATTTGCAAGCAAACTCAGTATTTAACACGATAAAAACTCATTTGTACTTAGTTTATTTTATAAATAAATTAAGGTTAAATCTTTTTTAAAATTCAATACCGTATTTAAGTAAGTTAAAGTGGATTTAATTAGATTCGTAAACAACTCAATTATAAATTTATGAATAAACTCACGAATATTTCGATTAATAAATTTAAAAACAGCTCAATTATTATTATTATTATTATTATTATTATTATTATTATTATTATTAGTCTAATAATTTTGACACTCAAAAAATATATTTTAACATTTTTATAATTTTTTTAATAATTTGATTTAATTAAAATATACATATTTTTAATTTTCGTATTTATATATTTAAAATATTTTTTTAAAAAATAAATCATACATTTAATTGTATTTTTAATTTTTAATTAAAGTTACTCTTACTTTTCTTATCAATAAAATATAATGGTCATTCACTTAATTCATAGGCCATATGCATTTTAATTATTAGACTAATCGAGTAGTATAAATATATAAAATATATAGGTAAATAGTTTATTATGATATACAATTTTTTTTTTCAAAATTAATAATGTATTACATTTAAAAAAAAATTAATTCACTCTTAAATAAATATTATATAATTGTAATTATATCTTTTAATATTAATAGAGTTTTAGATTTAGATTTTATTAGTATTATATAATCTAATATTTTAATTTTTTAAAATATCTTTTTTTATTAATTAATATATTTAAAATACATGTAATGCTTAATTTTATAATTGAATTTTTTTTTCATTAATTGAATTTTTTTACTTTTATATTAGTCCAAATATTTTTTGCTACAGTTCTTTTATTAAAAATGAATATTTAGAAAATTGTATATTCTAATTAGCCATAAATAAATATAAACGAGTTTCAAATATAAGTCGAACTCAAGTCGAACTCAATTATAATTTATCAATGAGTCGAGTTCAATTAAAATTTATAAATAAGTTTTTAATGAATCAAGCTCGAGTTCACTCGAGTTTGTCTAATAATTAACCGAGTCAAATTTAAACATAATTTTCAAACTTGACTTGGAGCTTGAACTCAAATTCGGAAAAAAAATATCAAGTTGAGTTTGAGCAAACTAAAACTATGCTTGATTGCAATCCTAGATGTATTGGGCCTCATTTGAATTTCCGCAATCTCATATCTCTATCTATAAGTGTAAATGAGTCAAATTATTCATGAATTATCCGAACTCAACTCATAAAATACTCAAATGTGGTTTGATTTTAATCGAATCTAGTTCGAATAATGAGTCTTGAATTTGATATTATAATATTCGACTCGAATAACTCTCGAACTTAATCAAATATTAATATTTTATATACTTTTAAATATATTTTATGTTACATATAATAATTTATTATTTTAATTTTGAATTTTAGTTTATTTGAGTTTTAATTTAACATTAATAAATTTATTACTTTTTTTTTAAATAATAATCAAGCCTAATCAAACTCAAGTATTTCGAGTATTTGTTTGAGCCGAGTTTGAGTTTCAAAATTGAAACTGGATCAAATTCAAGTAGAATTTTGTGTTTTGATTTTTTAATCGAGTCAAACTCAAATTCATTGAACTTGATTCGATTACACCTCAATCGCTGCCTCTGGTAATAAGAGTGGCACCATTTTTTTACTTCCAGATCCTTCAACTTCCTCATCTTCTTCTTCTTTATTTTAAAGATTCAATAACGGAGGCAACACTTGGATTCTTTTCAAATGGGTAGAAAGCTTCATAGGTATGTATCATTCAAGAACAACTCATATACAGTTTTCATGGATTTGACATGACTTACCCAACCCAACTCAACTCATTTTCTGAGTTAAGGTAATAACCACCCAACTCAACCCAACAAATTTTTAAATCAAAATTGACTTCATGGGTCGGGTTGGTTCCATCAAATTATTCATGCATCTGAACAACCCCCACATATATATATCATCTAAAGAAGCAAGCCTCGCAAAACAAAGCTGTTATAAATATTAGAATTTATATAATTTTGAAAGTATTAATTTTAAAAATCAACTTTTGAGATTAAATAGTTCAATTATATTATGTATAAACTCATTCAATATTTTATATTTGGTCAATATAAAATTTTATATTTTTAATGTCTTATGATAACTAGACTAGAATAAATTTTTATTAAATCCAATTGATATTTATAAATTTATGATAGTAATTTGGTGATAACTGAAAGCCCAATACGACAAAAGAAATAAAATTAAAAGTTCATTACTGAATGAAAGATAATTGAATAAACCCTACCACGAGACGAAATTAAAATCAAACTGAACTCGAAATATACCTGAAATTAAAAAAGAAATTAAAATTTCAGTTCGAATTATGATTGCATATGAGTATGTGCATGAATTATTTTTCCATTCTGATATTATTTTATAAATATTAAAATTTATATAATTTTAAAATATTAATGTTAAAAATTAATTTTTAATATTAATTAATTTAATTATATAAACTCATTCAATATTTTATCCTTACTTTACGTGAAATTTTATGTTTTTAACAAAAGCAATTGAGGATAGGCTTAAGACGAAGACAAGAAGAATTATAGAAACGACAAAAATAAAGTACACTTACAAAAAATCCAAGTCAAGAGTACATTCTATCATAAGAAAAAAAATATTTTTTTTTTTGACATCTTGCAATCAGCCAGAAAACATGCAAAGACTCTACATGCAAAAAGACATGAATGAATTTTCAAGTCTGTGAAGAGGAAAACCATTAAAGCAGAAAAGAAGAAGAGTTAACATCGAATTCTTAAAAGTTAAAATTAATAACTTTTGGCTTTGAAATGTACTTGTACCAAACCATCAGTTAAGGATAAAATCAATTCGGTTTGATCGATTTAAAGAATTGATATAAAATTAAATTAATTTTTTTAGTTTAAATTTTTTTTAAATCAAATTATTAGTTTAATTTCCACACCATCAATTAAGGATGGAATCAATTCGATTTGATCGATTTAAAGAATTGTTATAAAATTAAATTAATTTTTTTAGTTTAAATTTTTTTTAAATCAAATTAAATCATTATTATAATCAAATTATCAGTTTAATTTTCACATCATCAGTTAAGGAAGGAATCAATTCGATTTGATAGATTTAAAGAATTGTTATAAAATTAAATTAATTTTTTTAGTTTAAATTTTTTTTAAATCAAATTAAATCATTATTATAATCAAATCATCAGTTTAATTTGATTTTATCACTTTTGATTTATTGGTTTCAAACTATTTTTTTTTTATAAATCATTATTGTTCTATTATAAATTTGAAAAAAAAATAACGACAAAGTATTGGTGATAAAAAAAATCACAAAAATAGTTCAATGTACGTTACAAAATTTGTATTTGTCATTAATTAACATACCCAAAACTTATATTTTTTCTAAAAATTATATTTTTTTTAGTTATTTATAGTTAATTTTCATGAATAGTATTTTTTAAAATTTTAAATTAATAATAAATTAAAAATGTGATTATAAATAAAATATATTTTATTGAAATAATAGTAAAAAATAATATATATATATATATAATTTTGATTCGATTTGATTTAAAACCGAAAAAAAAAAAATTCAAACCATAAACTAAATAAAACTTTCAATTTGCTATATTTTTTAAATGAAAACTAAACTAAATAATAGTAAAATTATTTATTTTAATTTAATTTAATCGATTTGACCAGTTTGATTTCCACCGTCATCAGTTGTGAAGTATCTACGTAAATTGTAAGTTGACTTTATATTAATAAAGCTTGTTTTATATGGATATTATTATTCCTTTTATTTTTCATATTAAAGAAATTTTATATTCGTGTAGATGTAATCTTAATTATACAAGCAAATAATATTATTTGTGTAGATCCTCGTGTAGTTCAATTTACTATAGATATAGATGCTAGTGTAAATGTTGCACTAGTTAGAAAATCCAATTGACTTTATATAGAGAGGGAGTTGTTTAAGAAATTTTTCGTTTACATTAAGATTATATGATATAACCTCATTAATTTTTATTATATTTTATTATATTTATATAAATTTTAATTAAAAATTTATAGATATCAATATATATAATAATGTCTTTTTATTATTTTTCAATTGGTTCATATATAATAAACTAGACCTATATATTTTCTTTATATTAATAATATTCAAAATTATCAAAAAACAATTATTAAACTTATATAAAGTCAATTAAAAAATTTTATATATAATTTATTGTATTCTTGCAATAAATGTTAGATATTTAATAATAATTTTACGTAAGTTCTAATATAAATTTAATAAATAATAAATTTTTATAATATACATATATGCAATATTTTATTAATTGGTAAATTCTAATGTATTACTATATATATCTTAGCTGGAGACAATATATAAGGTATTTCAAATGTTGAAGCTCCCTCGATTAATTTCGTGCTGAAATTGGAAAGTGAAAGGCTATTGTTCTCAATTGCAATTGAAAAGCTTAATATTTCACAAGCAAATTGAAATCATGCAAGGCCAACAATCAGTGGAAATTTCGGTGGGGATAATGGGATGCTTATCCTGGTCTTGAGTTGGGAAGACTCGTCGATCAAATTACTCGGTGACGTTGTTGGCAAAGAACAAGTGGTACAAGGTGATTGCGGTGTTGTTATTGGCATTGGAGGATGCTGAATAAATCAGCCTGCTAGTGAATAATAATAAGAAAAAAATTCCAGTACAGCCCGTGAAATTCAGACGGTTTTTCAGTTTATTGACTACGCTGATTCAGATTTGTAACTTCTCAATTTTCTATTTATTGAAATCAGGTGAATTTATTTTATTTAATTGTTTAATTATCTGGAATAAAAAAATGTGTTTCTTCAACTTCATTTTTTTAGTGGATCGGAATTTAATTTATAAAAGAGAAAGACTAAATTTTATTTAAAATACGAAAGTATTTTCTACACTATTTTGAGTATTTTTACTGGCACTACAATAAAGGTTGACGAATTTCAATGGCATGAAAATGATGACTCTTGTGAAGACTATTTATTGAATTATCTCTCAGACTATCTTGCAGAAGTTTATAACAAGTTAATATAGATGAAAAAATTTGGAATAATTCAGATGCTCAATTTAGAAAGGAGGAGAAGTTGTCTAATACTCGCATTGTTGGCAAATTAATGGATTTCAAATTCAATAAAGATATGAAAATCAATTTTCAAGTTACTAATTTAGAAAATTTGAGATCTAAATTGACCAATAAAAAAAATTATTATGTGTAATTTTTTTTTATTGGCTCGATTATTTATAAAATTACTTTCTATATAACACACTTCTAAAACTGAAATGTATAGAAAAAAGGTGCAAGTGAGACTGAATGATCTCAAACTATTCATTAGAATAAAAAATGAGAATTGAGTTAGAAATAATTTAGAAATGGTTAGACAACAACAGTTAACTGTTAACGCAGTAACAAATTCCAATAAATTTTTTAAGAAATCCAAATCACCTAAAAGTGAATCTCAAAAGTTAGAGGCTAAAAAGACCATATCTAAGAAGAAAATGGGCAAGTGCCATAACTATGGGAAATAGGGTCACTTTATAGAAGATTATAGGTTCCCTGTAAAAGTTAAATTTGACATACCACAAAAGAAAGCAAACATACTAGTATAAAAGACTGAGCCTCAAAACTTTGTTGCTATGGTGGGAAATAATAGAAAGGCCAATACTTCTTCTCATTGGTGGTTAGCCACGTGCCATGTCTGCAAGTTCGATGTTACTGAAGTCAAAGACACTGTTGTTATGGCTAGTGGAGAAGCAGAGATAGTGACTTACATTGGTACAACGAATATAGTGCTTTCTTTAAGTAAAATTCTAACTTTGAAAGACATTAAAGTAGTTCCTTCTATTATAAAAAATTTAATTTATGTTAGTCTTGTAAACATTGCTAGCATGAGTGCTTTAATTTCAATGATAGAGTAACTTTATCTGTTAACTCTTATTATTTTGGTTGTGCTTTCTTGACTAATGGTATGTATAGATTGAGTTCAGCAAATGAAACAATTTGTCATATTAGTACAAATCTACTTGATCATAAAATTTTACATAATCGATTAAAACATGTGAACTATAAGAAAATGGTTAAACTAACTAAAACTCATAATATACCATTAGAAACTTCAATTAGATTTAACAGATATGAAGTGTGTGCTTGTGAACATGTAATTTTACATCCAAGTATACTCGAGCCACGTTGGACTGACGGACAATTGATAGGAAGTCAAAACTACTTTCGATATAGACAAATCAGATAGTGCCAGACTGATCAACATCAACCAGAGATCAAATCACTTTGAATCCGTGAATTGGACCAAAAAAGGATCAGAACGACCTTGGTGCAGCCAGTCAGGCCACTGGTGGTGCCGCTACTAAGGCCAGCTGTTGTTGCCAGTGGCCTGGCCTCTTACCGCCAATTCCTTTGCTTCCTGCCCCAATGCACAACTCCTCTGCCTCCGAGGCAGTCCATGAATCCCACATTGAAATTTCGTCCAACCTAACCTTAGCATTTTCCTTATAAATTAAAGCCTCCATTCACTTTAGAAAAGACACCAGAACAATTAAGTAGAGTTTTTCTTAGTTGGCTCTCTCCCTCTATTTAACTTTCTTTATTAGAAGTGGTTCATCACTCTTTGACTTTAAACTGATTTCTTCAACTCTCTTTGAGTTAGAGGAATAAAAGACCCAGATTCGATCTCTCTTTGAGTCAATCTAGCATCACTATTGTGTTAATTTGACTAATAATTTAACTTGGTAATTAAAATTGGACAATAATCAAACCTTTGGACTAATTTTGTTACCTAAGCTACGGTGAAACTCTGATCCGGCAAAACCCTAAGATGCCCTCTGCCCGAAGCGCGAAGCAAGTAATCGTGTTCTAAACTCAAAATCAAACTCATCTCTCTCTCTCTCTCTCTCTTCAAATTGGTAATACATCAATTAAAGGAACAAAAATATGATAAAATGTAAGAGGTAAAATCAAACTTTTCTTAAAACCAGAATTAACCCCTTTGCAAAAAGAGAAAACTACGTGGGTTTTGATTCTTATTTAAAGGGATACACAAGCAAGCTATTTCATAGTTTCAAATCCAAAAACATTAAAAACTTCCTTTTTTCTTAATCTATTCTATATTTTATATTATTTTGGGGAATGTGTGGTTAACATAGAATTTCCATAAGTGCTAGAGTTAACATCCTCTATTTTTAGATTTTTTTAATGTAATTAAACCCCTTTTACTTTCTATTCTTTAATTCAATGTTATATTACTAGCTTTATTATGCTTTAATCATGTATCTTATAATTGTCATTCTTAATACTTGTTCATGAAATCCTATTTTTATAAATCGATTGTTAAATGGAAAGCCAAAATGAGATTTACTTAAAACCGAAAACCTAGTCCCTGAGTTCAGTCCCTGTTCCAAGATCTAGTGATTTTATCCTTGTGTTTTTAATTGGAGTCCAATCGAGTTTTCCTTTCTTCTTTTCCTTAAAAATAAAGATGACGACTCTACAAATTTTCAAAATAAAAAGTTAAAAAGATAATTTGCAAATGTAAGGCAAAAGCTGCCTTTAGTGCGTGAAAAATCACTCTAAAAGAGCATCTCGGTGCTTAGGTGAGGCCTCACAGTTGGTGACTCTACTGGAGACAAACTTTTTTTCTAAAAAGCCAAGAGGACTAATAATTGGTTTGAAAGAAAATAAATACTCTTTTTTGAACGTAACTTTTATTTTGACTTTTTATTTAATTATTGATTTTCATACATCACTTTGCATAACCAGTTACGAATCAAAACCTTTGGATAGTGAGTAATATTGACCTGACAACTCTCCTTGAGTATGTTGGAGGATAGCAAAAGAATCCACCCCGTGATGAATCTTCAATCATTTTGAAGTGTAACGGGCAATAGTACTGTTAAATCCACATGAAGCTCTTTGACTCATATGTAGTTAGGTATATCACTGCTCTAGTGTGATAGGTACCCTTTTATCCAAAACACTTGGCCTTCATATAATGAATCTAGAACTCGCCTAGGTTTTGTGCACCCTAAATGATTCAAGCCATGATCATGAAATAATTTTTAACCATGCATGCATAATGCATAGAGTATGTATTCTACCCTAATAAAGTCTAGGTGATATCTTAAACCAAATATGGATCGAACTAAACCTTGAACACTTTCAACCATTACCCTAGGGCTTATAAACTTAAAGTCCTACAAACTTTTACCTCTTACCCTAGGACTTAGAAACCTTGAGTCCTAATCATTAAAAGCCCTAAACATAGATGGACATGAACCCTTGAACCCTAAACATAAACAACCTTCACCTTAAAACCCTAAACAGTGATGGACTTGGATCTTTAAGCCCTAAATAGAAATGATCTTCACCCAAAACCTAAGCAACAATGGTCCTTACCACCAAGCCCAAAAAGAAGTAGTTAAGTCATTACCTTGTCCGCAAGCAGTGAACTTGATCCATTAAACCATTACCATGCTTAACCCATGTTTTAAATAGTAAAGCCGACACATCGTCCTACCACCAAATTAACCAAACTAAGTAGCCAAGATCCAAATAGTGAAATCGATCCATTAAACATTTACCAAACCTAACATGTACCAGTGAAGTAGATCCATTACCCCAAAATCAGTCCGAACCAGACGTGACCAAAAAATAGAACCAAATCTGTCCTGTGTCCAAAACAAAGAACCTGACCCAGAGAAACTCACCCAAAATCCAAAGTAGAACCCCAAAATAGTCAAACCAACCTACCATCCCATTTACCCTTACTAATCAAACTAATCCACTGTCCCATTTACCTTTACTAGTCGGACCAACTCATTATCCCATTTACCAAAATAGTGAAATCGACTCACTGTTTTACTAAATAAATAAACCAAAATTGACCTGTTAAATGAAAAACTATGTTGAACTCATACCTAAATCGACCCTTGGATCCAATCCATCACATTGTGACTAAGATGAATGCTTTCTGTAATATCTGCCATTTTTTTGAATTTGTATTTATTGATTTTGTATGTTTGGAGAATTATAATTTTAAATGAGAATGTTGAGAATTTCAGAAAAATTCTGTTCTTGGATGCTACAGGATTCAGTAATGATCATTTCATATTCTTAAAGACATAATTTGGTGAAGTATAAAACATGAAAGTTGTTAATTATATCTTAGCTATAATTCTATAAAATAATTTGGCAAAATGCTGTGTATGTGATGAGTTGTGTCTATTTGAGCAAGGCTGATCTGGTTGAGAATTTCTGCAGGGATGCAGTGTTTGTTTGGAATTACTGGGAATGGCTGAGGCAGAATTAGCTGAAGTTGTGAACATGAAAAATATTTCTTTATATGTTCAGATGATGTCTGTAAAATTTCAGAATTTTTGGATAAGTATATCTCAATGAAGAGTGATTTGTATCAAGGTTGTTCGGTCAGATTTTGAGGCAGGAGTCTGGTGACTTTTAGAGAGTCACTACGGTCTGTGTGTTGGATAGTTTAATTTGAAATTTTGATATGTTGTGTTTCTGCCTGTTGATTGTAAGTAACAAGAAGAATTAATAATTTTGGATAATTGTAGCTCATTTGCGAGCTGGCTTAAAGTGGGATGTTCAGGCAGGAATTTATCTTAGAAGTATTGGTTATGGAGAGCCAGCCTAATGCGAGAAGGCATTTTTGCGGACTGACAATGCGAGGCGGCATTATGGCGAAGTGAGTTTAGCGAAGAGCTTTGTCGAAGAAGCGAAGAGGTGAAGAAACATTTTCAAAGAGGCATATGCGAGGAAGAGTTGCGAGGAGAGTCTGGCGAGTTAGCATATGCGAGGTAGCATATGCGAGCTAGAATGTGCGAGGCAGCATTGCCGAATCAAGATTGGCGAGCTGGCAAGTACGAGCTGGGAATGCAAAGTGGGACTGGCGAGCTGATTAGGCGAGGTAGCTTTGCCGAGGCAGGTTTGGCGAGGCGAGCTAGCTAGCGTGTTTTTGGGCAGAGGTCTAATTAACCCCCAGTAACCCAGTATCGATTTCATGATTTTTTTTTCTTTCTTTCTTCCTTTGGTAATTTCAGTCTACTTCTCAGTTTTGTTCCATATTTTATTTTAAGGCATTAAAACTCAGATTAATGCAATAGACTTCTAGATTAGTCTATATTAAGGCAGAATCATTAGATTTGAGCAGTATTTGCAAAATCTCAGTTTGAAAGAAATAAGGTAAATTTTTTTCCTAAGTTATTTTTTTTTGGATTTATTTAAGTATATGGGGCTAGGATAATTAATTTTGGGTATATAGAACTTATTGCTATTGAATTGAAGCAATTAATGGTAAATAATATGGGAGAAATTTTAGATGTTGAACTGCTGTGAACAGTAGGAATTTAATATGAAATTTAATGCAGTTTTTCTTTAAGAGATTAATGGGATATTGTTGGGAATTAAGAATAGAGATTTTAAGATAATTAATTAATGGAAATCATGTGGAATATTGTTGATTGGAGAATCCCTAATTTTTGTATATTTGGGGATTTCTTAGGAGGAGAAATTCAGAATTTATTGAGGAATTAATTGGCAGAATTGCTAAGGAGGAATTTAAGGAAATTTGTGCAAGAGGTAAGTATGAACATCCCATTTGATTATTGTTCATTGAAATTAAAATGATCAAAATATCCTTATGTTGATTTTTTTTTTATCACATATACATACATATATATATATATATATA
>CANXYC012995721.1:0-29109 GCA_948193065.1 Aleurites moluccanus | reverse complement strand
ATATATATATATATATATATATATATATATATATATATATATATATATATATATATATATATATTATTTGTTTAAATATTTCAAATTAAAGACTTTCATGTCCTTATGATAAACTAAACTTTTAAGAGTTAGTTCGAAATTGAATTTAAATTTTTTTTTATATTACTTTTAATAAATTATAGTTTATAAAAAATTAAAAAATATATATTTATAAAAACTATATTGAAACTAAAAGTGTAAGTTATTTAAATTTTTCTTAAATAGTAAATTACTGTATAATTTAAATTGTGGCAAGAATATTTTATCTTACTTTTAAATTCAAAATTAATTGTTATCGCAAATGTTCTAATTGAATGGACATAAAGGAAAGCTTTAAAAATAAAAGTTTGTAGTGCAATTTCGAAATATTAGGAATAAATAATTATAGTTATTTATCCATCTTAATTTTTATTTTTATATGTTGTCATCATCAAGAAATTGGAGAAAAATATCGTCTTATAATATTTTACCAACAATTTAATCATAATCAAAACATATATGAAAAAAAATCAAAATAAACTTATCAGTGAGAAAAGAATACAGATAACCCTTTTCTAAAATTATGTAAGATAAAAATTAAGAAAACCAAACATAAATAATTTTTTTTACAATTTTACAAATTCTCATAATTATTAAATTGGTTAATAATTGATATCAATCAATTAATTTTTTAATAATAATTGTAATTTTCAATTGAAATTCTCAATTTATTTAAATTAAGGTTTTATTTAGATTGAGGGAATTTAAATTAGAAATTTCATAAAATTCATGAATTGTGTTAAAATTAGCTAAGAAAAAATAGTTAAAGTCTATGAAATTTGTAAATTTCATCATTAGTCTAAATCTTTTATTTTTAAAGGATTTAAAATCCCACTTAAGAGGTGGAAATAATTTATTTTAAAATTTATAAAATTTTATTATTTAATCAAATATGAATAAATGTGAATGTAAATAATAAATTTTAGAATTTTATTTTAATACTAAATAATAAAAATTATTAATTTTATTAATTTCACATTTCATGATTTATAATTTCATTGATTTAATAATTTTAGCAAAGCACTGTCATTGTTTTGAAATTACTCCAGCTCTTTCAGTCCCCTTGGGTCTGGAAGAGAAAAAGTCATTATTCTTCCGCACGGTTTTGCACTTCGCCCTACTCTTTTTACATATGTATCAGGTTTTTTATTTATGCGGACCAACACAATGGTTTTCTCAACAAATCTTTTAGCATTTCTTCCCACCAAACATTGCCCAGGTATTGTGTCTATTTATTACCAACAGTTAGTTCAAACTTCAGAGGCGAACATGGGCCAAGATTTCCAATTAAAACTGGTTTAACAGGCTCGAATGTAGCTTGATAAGAATATCAACTAAAGTCTTGGGGCCTGGTTAGGTTACACTAGACCTACTTGCCTTAACGAAAACTTGGGACCAAGCCCAGCCAAATATGTATTGTCCATTCTGGACTGATATCCAAAGGGTGATTTGAACGAGTTTTTATGAATTATGTTGAAGGAATTTTTTTTTTTTCTTTTTTGGTATTAGGAGAGTTGGAATCAAACTTGATTATATTATTTACTGTTAGATTACGCTGCAATGTGCTCTTGAAGAATCTCATTGGTAGGAGAAAACATATACTAATTGATTGACAATATCGTTCATTAATTACTTAATTAAAATTCTGAGTTATGAACAGTATATCATAAATGTGGTGTATTTTCTTATTATAAACAGAACTCTCAACTTGTTATATAAAATATATAAACTTATAACTGCAAGTACAAATATAATTTTGGAATTATTAAAAATACCCATTTATGCAATATATAAAACATTAAAAGTCCCACTCATGACAATGGACAGATCTTCAATTGTAATCCACTAAAAGTGGAAGAATAAGAATCCATGCCGATGCCCCTTACCTTCTGATAATAAGATCATTTTATATTTATTCTGATAGCATTATAGTACTGTAGCCTAACAGAACACATAAAATAAATTAAAAAACTCTTAAAAGTTTTAACCATGGTGGGCATTGCCGCGATCCTTAATGTGGAACCCACCACCGGCTGGCTTTCTAGACACAGCAAAATGAATTCCAGGATCATGGTGAGTGCAAGAAGAATTGTACACAATTGAGTTGTTAACACCTTGCACATTACTGTTCGTAAATGCACTCATTGGAGCTGACAACATTGACCTTCCTTTATGGCTCTTGTCTTTAATTTTGGGCTTCCCTTCTTCTCCGCCGCTGCTGCTGCTGCTGCTGGTATAGCTTTTCCATTCATTGCCATCGGTTTTAGGATTGGCCTTGTTCTGGAGATTATTAGAATTACCCACCAGCACATTTTTCTTGGGAGAGCGTATTACTTCCATGAAGGCACCTTTGTTTTCTCCAGCAATTGTAATCACCTTCATGCCTCTATCTTCAGAATCTGAATTAGTTTTCTTTCGGTGAACTTTTTCCTTTGTTTCACCTTCTTTTGATGGTTCTTGCTTCTTCCCAAGAAGACCAATGCTGGATTTGAGAGAATCTAGCAGACTTTTCTCTGATTCGCCGCCAGTGAACGGGGGCTTAGGCTTGTCGACTATTTTTTGAACCAATACTGTTTTTTGTTCTGCCTCTAATGGGATCCTAGCTTCAGTTTCTTCATCAGATTTTATCTTGGCAGGTGGTAGGATTAGAGGAGAAAGTGGTGGAGCAGTGGCCTTAAGCTTAGGTGAACGAGGTGGGCTTTGAAATTCTGGTTTGATGGTTCTTGGAGATGGAACAGAGCTAGGAACACGAGTTGTAGTGGTGGTCATGGGTTTAGGGGCTGGAGAAGTTGGGACAGAGGAGGTAATTGTTGCTGGTTTAGGAGTAGGAGAATTTGGTACTGAAAATGAGGTTGGAGCTGGCTTCGGTGTTGGGGAAGTTGGAACTGAAGAAGTTGGAGCTGGCTTAGGTGTTGGGGAAGTTGGAACAGAAGAAGTTGGAGCTGGCTTAGGTGTTGGGGAAGTTGGAACGGAAGAAGTTGGAGCTGGCTTAGGTGTTGGGGAAGTTGGAAGAGAAGAAGTTGGAGCTGGCTTAGGTGTTGGGGAAGGTGGGAGTGATGAAGTAGGAGCTAAAACTCTGGGTCTTGGAGATGATGGCACAGAAGCAGTGGTAATTAGTGGAGAATTTGGCAATGAAGCCGTAGGAGCAGGTGCCCTCTGTACAGGGGATGTAGGTACAGATGCCACACCTCCACTTGCTGTTTGAATCGACGCCGGTGGTGGAGAAGCAATTGGCGCTGGTGCAGTGGTGACAGGAGCAGTTGGGGCTACAATAGGTTCTTGAGTTGGAGCAGGCTGAGCGACTGGCGGCCTAAATGCAGGACGAGCAATAGGTGGACGAGGCTCAGGGGCAGGGGTTGGAGCAGGTTCAGGTGCTGGACGAGCAATTGAAGGCAAACGGAACCATGGACGAGATTGGGCTGGTTGCTGATTTGCCATGTCTTTGTTATAATAATGTAGAAATCTTTTCTCTGTCCGGTCAGAAGAGAGCTTTTCCTACTTAGACTTGACTAAGAAACATAGAAATTGAGAACAAATGCAGATGGCTGATTTGTGTTGTTATTTATAGCTTTAGCAATTTGGTACTGTTGAAACTATAAGCCAGCTTGACATTGAAACACGATAATAAAAAAAGAGAGAGAGAGAAAGAACAAATAAACAAATTCAGAGGGAGGGAGAATAAGAACAAAGAATCGGATTCAGAAAGAAATGACAGCTAAAAAAGCTCACCCATGAAATAAGATTGGTATCAAATAATAGCCCTGTTTAAGTGTTAGCTTTTCCAGCCAATTCTTGGGTTTAGCAGGTGATTCACTGGATTCAAGTAACAACTAAACAAATTTTTTTATTTTTTTTTTAACTTTTCTAACTATATATTTTAACGTAGATTGTCCATTCAAGATCTCAAATTTTCTTCAGTAGGCATATTCATATTTACGCTGTATGTATTGCGGCTCTCTCTTTTTATCATTCTTTACAAATGAATGCACAACTAATTTCTGAAGATGCTTGAACATTTTCTTAGTAAAAAGTAGAAACTGCAGACCAATACTATTATATGATTCTTGAAATAGTTAAGCCAACAAGTCTGTCTGTGTCTTCATGTTGACTTTACTTGTTGTAAGTCGCTAAATTGGGATTCTTGCTCCCTCTTGTCACTTTGTTTAACTTTACGATTCTTCAAGGGCCTTCGTTCCCACAATTTAATCATCTTTTAAATTTTTGATTAATTTTTTATGATCTAAAGATTTTCAAAAAAATGTGATGGATATTTTTTATTTGGGCTTGGATTTGAGATAGTTTCTTAGGCTTGTAAGATGAAAGGACAAGCGTCAAGGTGTTAAATTTGGATTTGGCAAAATTTCTCCAATGACCAAGTCAGTTGCTTGGTTGCTAGCGTTTTCAAGAAAAAAAATGATCAATCTTGAAGAAAAGTTTTAATGAGAGAAAGAAGTGAAAAATTGTAAAGAGTATCTAACATTTTCGGTAGTTAAATGTCCCAATTTATATTGCCAATTATGACTGTTGAATTAATTTGGAGGACTCATCCCATCACCATAGAGGAGAGACTGACTGGTCGCTATGCCTATCAAACTTCTCGACACGCTGACTGCTGCACACAAAGAGCACTACCACTGTCATACAGTGGTGTCGTGTTTGAAATCCAAGGCTGACAGTTAAATTTATTCCTCACTAATTTTTAATAAGAGTTGTTAGATAAATGAGATTAGTTGTCAATCGTTGATAGTGATGGAAATATTCTCAAGTATACCAATTTTTCTTTCCAAAGGGAAGAAAAATAGCACAATGGTGGTTCTCAGAATATATTTGCTTTTGTTTCTCCAGTTATTTACTTGGGTTTGAGGGTTTGGAATCTTTATTTAGCAAGCTGACGGCTTTATATTTATGCTTTATCAGGCTTTAACATCAAAACCACTTGACTTGCAAATGAGATCAATTATAATAAAGGGGAGATATTGCAGGAATATCACAATTTACTTCGATTAAGAGGTTCAACTTAGGGAGATGTCAAAAACAGATGCTAAAGCTAGAATGTATAATGCTAATGCTAGAACTTAGGTATATGCACAAGTCATATATGCACTTATTCAAAGGCTATGCCTGCAAGTGCACAAAAAATACTAGCTTGTTAAATAGCCTTCCAAATAGTTTGGTTTTACACTGACTCTAGACAGAAAGTTGAATCTCGTAGAACTGTATACTTCATGGACATCTAAGGTTGTTCTGATCAAAGGTTTTTATGAGAGCAGATAAGGAACTTTCTTATTTCATGCATAAAGGAAACTGATATAATTAGATAAATGAAAGTGCGAATGAGAATTTATTTATTTTCAAACTTTAAGTTTGTATATCTGTTTTTGTTTTGGGGCTTGCAAATTCCTTTATGTTCTGAATTTCCTGAAATGCAGAGTTTTCATTTAATTCAATTTTGCATTGCACTTGTTAGGTTTGCCAGTAATCCGATGATCTTTGCGTCAAATTGACAGATCATTTCAAACAAACATATTCAGCACTGCAACCTGTAGAACATGAGTTTAATGTAATTGGAATACAACCAGCAACATCCTATACCTCTTGCACATTGCAAGACATTCCGAAGGGATACAGATTTTTCTTGAGAAGAAAAACATAAATTATTTGGTAGTAACACAACATATTACTTGCAGTCCAACACATTGCTGATACTTTAGAATGGTTTCATTTCTAGTTCAATATATATCTCTCAATAATACTCTTCCCCTAAAGAATTGAAGGAGAAAAAAATATATACTAGATTCTCTGAAGAGAATACATTTAATTTTCAGCACAAGGAGAAGAGTACGAATAAAAAAACTGAAGTTGCTGGTCATACAAACGATCTAATTTCACAGAGAAAATACCACCAGCTGGTTTGTAAAGGCACTAATACTTGGATAGCTCACGCAATTCAAGGCCATTTAGTGAATTCAAACACTTTGAGAAGTATGTCGATTCCAGTGGGGATTTGCCATATAAAGAGCACAACATTTAATGCGTTCAAGGCAATGTGAAAATTCCTTGCTGTCTCGCTCCCTTTCTGCATTGCAGGCACTAGAGCTGCTGCTGCTGCCCATAGTACTGTAATGCCTGAAACACCATAGAACAAAGAAAGATCAAGTCAGTTCCTAGAAGATGAAAAGCAACTCCACAAATTCTAAAACTGTCTGCAATCCCTGCACTCTTATATTCATAATATGGAATACTCTATATTTATTACTCATATTCACAGAGCTCATACTATACCTGCTCCAGCAAATAAATGAGGTCCTGGGAATAGTTTTCCTGTCCTAAACCACGTATTGACTCCTCCAGCAATTGCTTCAAATACTCCAAATCCAAGCAGTACTGATCCTGCATTGAAGTGCCTGTCCCTGAAAGACCCTTTTATCAATTCCTTTCTCTCCTGCATGAGAAATGTCAGTGGGTTACATAATTTCTACGCTACTCTCTTACTTCAGAGATGATAAACAATCCCTAGAAGTTACCTTCTCAAGATTCAACACTGGTAGGATTACCAGCAATTGTCAAGATAATTTTCTAATAAGTAAATGGAACAGAATTTGATTCAAGGCAGCATTTCTAGCAGTGGTCCTCCAATTAACATTGGATTGCCATTCTTACTAATGGACCCAACATTTCCGCTGCTATGCAAACTAAAAAGCCATTTCTGTGTAGTTGAAACCTTCAATCAAGTCCTAGTTGAGCAATCTTACCATTATACTCAGGTCATTTTTGGTAACAAAAGCATATAATTTGCAAATGGGAACTCAATGCGTGAATCATTCGTGAAATTTTACAAATGGGATATATGCACTTTAAAGAAACCAAATCCAAGCTCAAGATTTCCCTACCTCAGTGAGTTGCTGGATTTTCACTTCAACAGGAGATGACGGGGCTTCAACTGGCTTCCCTTCAGGGGTAACTGGTATAGGTTTGACTTGCTTCTTGAGCTCATTGATCTCATTCTGTACGGTCCTGACTCGCCTCCATTGCCAACCCAAATACCCAGCCCACAATGTGTAGAAGAACAAACCGCTCATCACAGCGGGGTGGATGAGGGCAAATGTTCTTCCTTCCAATATCCCAAATTCCCCACCAACAGCAAGTGCATCCTGTCCAATCAAAATTACCCCCACAAAAGAAGTTTTTAAGTAAAATTGGATTCAAAAGTGATAATTAGAAGAAATTAAAGGAAACACTTGCCTTGGTGTCTAAAAAGAAAGGAAATGCGAATGCTGTAAGGGGAAGAGACGTTGAACATAAATGCGGGATGGTTTCAGTAAAGAGCTTCTGTGGGTTAGTGAAATCTTTGTTGCGGACATCTAATTTTGATGATTTGGGGAAAGACCTAAGTGTTGAGTGTCCAAACAGAGGCTTTCTGGCAAGAACAGGCGATTTTAGAAAGCCGAGTGTGGACGCCATGCTCTTCTCTGTTTTCTGGGGCAGCGAGAGAAGAAGTGCGGATGACAGGAAATCAGAAGGAGATAAGAAACTGAGAATCGTTGGCCCAGACTTGCACCACAAAATGGGACCGCTGACTTTTGACAAAAAGAGTCCCCTGGAACCTCCCGGACTTTTTGGACAGTCTTACGTAAAATCTCATCTCATTTCTGTCCCGTTTCTCAACAGATTAAAATTTGAAAATATAACACAAATATATATATTTTTTTTCTTTTAATTTAATGGTTACTTTTTTTTTTTTACTGTTTTTTTATATATTTAATATATTTTTGATATATATTGTATTTTTAAAAAAATATTTTTTGATATATAATATTTTTAAAAAAATATTTTTAAATATGTAGTATTTTTAAAAAAAAAAAAAATTAACAGTAAAAATGAAATATTTTTTATTTTTTTCTATATTTTTGAAAAAATCTATAAAATTTTGATAATCCACACCCATTATCATGAATATTAAAATTCTCACCGACTTCATGAAACACAATTTTTTATATAAAAATTAATATTACATATTATATATTTTATTTATTTATTTTTCTCTTAAGTTATATTTAACATAAAAATTAAAAAATTAAAAAAAAATTCAATAAGAAAAAAATAAATATTCTATTAAATATAATATAATTTTCTAATAAATTTATTATAATTTTTTAGTATAATTAATAGATTTGATTTTCATATAAACTTATTAAAAAATTTTATTATAAAATTATACTATATTAATTAATTTTTATTGATTTACATATCAAAATTTAAAAAGAAAAAAATTAAATTATAACGTATAAATTATAAGAAATTTTAGTAAAATTATTTATAAAATAATATTATAATATTAATATTTAGCTATTAAATAATTGAATATCTATATTTTAATGTATAATAATAAAAATTATTTTTTTATATTTTTCTATAAATTATTATTATTATTATTATTATTATTATTATTAAATTTCTTCTATAAATAATTTTTTAATAATTTAATTACTTAACAAAATATTTAATAATTATATTTTTAAAATTAATAATCAATGATTAATAACTAAATTTTTTATAAATTTAATCCTATTATAAAAATATAATTATTTTATATATATATATATATATATGGTAAACGAATTCGAAGCGAGTTAAAGAGTGGGACATATAATTTTTATTTTTATTTTTTATTCACTAAAATATTTTAAATTTTTTTTATCTCCATCCATTTCCAATTAAAATGAAAATTTTCGGTTTTGACTAGTGCGTGATAATAAGATGAATCCCCACTGGTTGGGGTATTTTACCATCCCTAGCAAGAAGAGATTTGAGACACGAGATCTACACAAATTGTTTACTGTTCTATTTTTGTAGCGTCAATGTATTTAATAATTGTTTTTCCAAGAGGTATTATAACAAATAAAATATCAAATAAATATCTCAAATTAATAATTATTTTCTCTCTTATATAATAAATATTTTAATTTTATTTTTAATGTCTTAATTTAATTATTTTATTTTTTAATTTAAATTATATTTTATTTTAATTTGATAATAATATTTTTATTAAAAAATATATTGAAAAATATAAAAATTAATTAAAAAATAGAAAATATGAAAAAAATAGAAAAAAATTAAATTAATTAATAAATCAACATAATAAATAAATTAAAAATATTAAAATAAAAAAATTAATAATAATTATATATTTTGTAATTAAGAAATTTATCTGGAGATGGAGAGAGTATTACAAAATCAAAAAAGTAGAAATTATATCTAATAAAAAATCAAAATTATTTAAAGCCTCAGACATACGAGTCATTTTTTTTAATTAATTTTACTTGTTTTATAATTAATTAAATAGCTATACTGGCAGCCACCATTAAATTGCAGGCCAAACTCTTCCCCAGAAAACAAATTGATTAATGATGCAATTATTTCTTCAGGCTTCTTTTCTGGCCCAATGAAAAAGGGCCATGGCCATAAATGCCCAAAATTCAAATTAATCAAGCTGATTTACTTAAAATATACATAAAATATTATTTTGAAATTTTAAAAACGTTGAATAATTTTTTAAATATTTTAATGATTAATTTAAAATATTATTTTAAAATTTAAAAAAAAAAAAAAATTAAACTAAATATGATAATTTTTTTTAAAATACCATTTTCAAAACTCTATTTTCAAAATAAAATTTTTATTCAAATACCTTCTTAACAACATTTTCCCAACAATTTCAAAGATATTTTTTCCCTTTCTTTTTCAAGCAATCATCAACTTATATAAGCATTGGTTATTTGTTTGTATCTGTCTACTTGGTAGATGATATCAATTTAGTGATTTATAGCCACAAACAATTAAATATATGTGTGTCTCTCTCTCTTAGATTTGACTTTCAGTGTAGAAAAACGCCAGTTTTCATAGACTTTGTCCTTTTCAAGATCATGATGTGCTTTATATATATGCTTAATGATTATTGCAAATTATTTTGGTTATACAGATAAGATAATCTTTCCTTTTCTTTGTTAATGTTCCATATACGCACCTCTATCAACAAACAACAATGTGCCAATTCTTAATTATTTAATGCCTCGAACAATTGCTTGCTGTAATTGAACTTGATCGCATAACGAAACGGTGCGCATTGCTTGTTAGTGAAACGGTGCGCATTGCTTTCAATAACTTAAATACGTTGCGAGATACGTCCAATGAGCTTTCTATTTTGATTCCTTAGCTAAAATAGCCCTCTTTTTTACTCATTATCTAAAATATTTTAGGAAGTTATTTTCTCCTTTTTCAAATATAAAGAGAGATTTGATTCTCTGTTTCTTTCTATTTTTTTTAATTATTTTTCTCTTTTTCTCTTTTCTCTCTTTTTTTTTTATTTTTTTATATAATAAAAATTTATAATTTATTAATTAAATAATAAAATAAAGAGTAAAATAAATAATATTATTAAAATATACATAATTTTTGAGACAAATTAAAATAAAGAGTTGAATTATTTATGATAAAAAAAAAATATGGGTGGTTTTAAAAAGGTCCGAAGAGACTTGGGCACACCCCTGAAAATTTAATAAAAATAATCAGTTTAATATCTTACTGCAAAATATCAAGTAATTTGATGATTAGTCTTCTTATAAAGAGAATTGAGGGCGAGAGTTTGAAGCACGGCGATTGATCACCATCTATCTCAATAATAAATTAATAACACTAAAAATTATTAAACTTTACCTTTTTTTTTATAATTTGATTTAAAAAAATTAATTTAATATTGACAAATCATTAAATTTTAATTTTTTTTATAATAAGATATAATTTTAAATTTTTTGAGACGAGAATAATGATATAACTTTTTAGAGAGTAATTTTAGTAGCAATAAATGTACATTAGAGAATAATTAATATTGATAAATTATTATTATTTTTTTTGATGAAAAAATTTTAACTACTTATATTACCGATCCCTCTGAAAAAAAAATTAGAATCGCGAGTATTATTAGAGACGGAGTAACAGTTTAGCTTCTAAATTAATCACTTATTGATAATAAAATTAAAATTATTTTCTAATTATTAAATTTGGAGTTTAAATTCTTATGAACACCTAATTAACCCATCAAGTTAATCAATATCATGTCAATGAAAACACACACACACACACACATATATATATATATATATATATAATTGCTAAATATCTCGTAGATATTAATCTTGCACGTTGAACAAACTAAACCACTAAAATATGAGTGGATCTGGTTACTTCCATATTTGAGGGCTCTAAACATAACCATTATGAGTGGATGTTGTGCCTCTACTTCATGGTCCATAGATATATAGTGGATTTTGTTACCATATATAATTGCAGAATTTAATCGAATAATTATAGCTGATTTTAAAATCCTAGTTTTTGTAGCCAACCAAATTACTGGTCAGTAGGTCAATTATTTAAAAGACAAGTGGGCATCAACTTAACATTCTCAAGATTCATAATCAATTCTCGACTACATTTATTTTTTTTGATGAAAATGAAAATGAAGATATGCAAAGGCAAACCTTCGACATCAATGCAATAAAAAAACAATCCAATATTTATGAACCTTAAAAATTAAATAACTTGTTAACTATCCATGAGTAATAAAAAAATTAAAAAGAAAAACGGAAATAAGTCCTACTCCACTGATAAATAATAAATTATTAAGATATAATTATATAATTATTAACATGGGCAAGCAGATTTTAGGGTTAATAATAATATATTTTGAATATTGAGAGGAAAAAATTAATTATAAATTTATTATTTAAAAAAATATTTATTTATCATTAAATTATATTTTGGTGTGCATTAATAATAATATATAGCATTAACATATGCACAATTTATATAAATTGGAGTTGACATTTTAATATATATACTAATTATTGTTTTGTTGAAATCTTTTCGTTGATAGAATAATTCACCTGCTATGGTTGGTCCATAATTAACTGAATAAAGTCTAAAGCAAGAGATTATGTTTTAAAAACCAGTCTTATTAATTATTATGCAACGAGAACCTCGAACAGAACAGCTCCTTTTAAGGGCGGAAAAAGGCCGTAGCCGAACTTAGAAGGACTTTGTTATTACTACAAGTTTATATAACTCTAAATTAGTTAGCCTAATACAAAATTTCTTTTTAATTATATATATTTTGAATTTTTGGCTTGTCTTTTTATTTTGCTTAATTGCTTGAAGGTTTTGTCACATCTCACCCATCATTTTGTACCATAACTCAGTACTGTGACACGAACCTTACGTTGTGGCTAATCTGAAATTGACCAATAGAACCCATTAAGAGAAACATGAAAAATCACCTCAGACTTCAGTTATGGTTTCGGTTTAATTCCATTTAATATTCATATTTCATTTGTTGTTATTTTTCTATCCATCAGAAAATCTAAGCCCTAAACAACTATAGTAATACCCACACTATGAACTTATCACTAATATTAACTGTACTTTAATTTATAGCACCATAACCTCAGTTTGATTACAATAGTTACCAATCATATTATTTTTTTTGCCTTGAACTCGCAGAAATTTATACTTGACATCCTATTCAACATATTTTACATCAAAAGAATGTCATGTTTCCTTTTTTTTAAGCTGAAATTCTCTCCTGTGTCTTCTTTCTTCCTCTCTAAAAATTTCTCTCAAATTTTCTTTCTCCAATTTCATATTTCTAAAGAAAAAGAAGAAGAAGAAATAGGGAAATTTTTTCAAGTTGCATCACCAAAATTCAAGGAAAAAAGAATTTGAAAGTAAAAAATATATAATATATATAGAAGATGGTTCATCGGCATCTCGTTTAGCGAAAATATAATGAATCCTGTGTTGTATAAATTTTGGCAAACTTGAGGTAAAAAAAAATAATAAATAAAAAACATAATTATTCAAATCAAATCGAGGTTATAAAGATTGTTTTGTAATAGATAAAATTTTAAAATAACAGTAAATTTAGTGATAAATTCAAAAAAAAAAAATAGAAATAATTTAGCTTAGTCACAATTCAAAAAATAATAGGCTTTTACTAAATAATAAATATTCATACCGAATAAAGAATTTTATAGCATATTTAATCGGAACTCATTTAAGATATTACTTGATAAAACAAGTAAAATCTGAAAAAATGATAAAATATTTATAATTTAAAAATTGATTGAATTGATAAATAATTTCTTTGTTATTTTAATAATTAAGATTTAATTATTGAAAACCAAATAAATAACTAAAATAATGATTTATTTTTAATTTATTTAATAAGTACAAAAGCTTGCTAAAGATCTTTCATGGAGGAAATACTCAATTTAAAGTTTGAATTTAGGTTAAGGATTTAATTTGAGTCTTCTAAAAAAATTGATCCAATTTTTTCTTTAAACTTAATTTTTTGTCTAATTAAAAACTTGGTCCGTTAATTAGATGTTAACTCAGTTTGATATAGTGGTTTTGTAGGACTCATTTATATATTTAAATAATAAAAAATTTAAATATTTAAATAATAAAATAAAATATTAAAAACATTATCAATTATACTTCACTAATTAAATAATTAAAATTAAAAAATAAATAACCAATGAAATCTATATTACCCAATCTGGGTTTCATCAAACAAAAAAATAATAATAATAAATTTAATCAAACATTTGGGTTCCATCAATATATGGTTAAGAATGTTGTATGTTGATCACAAAAAAGAAGCGTCTTAACCCAACTAATCAACCGATCACCCAATCACCATCAAATGCTAAAAATGGAAACTTTTATCATGTTGAGCATAAAAATTTACGAAACTATGGTTTTCAATTACATTTCAAGTAGCACATCCAGTAAATTACAAGAATAATTATAAATAGCATATATCATGCCACAGCCTAAAACCCCAATAATAATAGTAGCTTGAATCCGATTATCATGTGGAATTTTGGTGGTCAAATCAGAACCCTCGCTTTGACGGGCGGTGGTGGTGGAGGTGGCCACTGATATAAATTTTGCAGTGAAAATTAAAAGTTGGTTCGAAAAAATCGAGAGGGCGATGATTCCAGAATGAAACGCTTGTGTAGTTTTGAGGGATAAAATTTGGTCTTGGTGTGATTTGAATAAAAAAGGAAAGATAATGTTGTGGGTTCTGTTCTGAAAAATAGGATTTGAAATTGCATTTTTTTTTTTTTTTCTAACTGCTATGATTAGGCTCTTTCTTTTTCTAATTATATGCAGTATGCCAAAGGATAAATTTATTGAGTGCTAAGAATGTTAAGGGTTGGAATTTGAAAGCGGGGGAGTTTGTAGAGGAGAAAGACGAATTGTGGTAGGGTTTGAAGATTTTATTTTAATTAATTTTTATTTTAAATTAATTTCTAATTATATATTATTTTACTGTTTTCTGATTATTTAAAACAAAATTTTTAAAATTTTATTATTTTTTATTATTTAAAATATAAATAAATCCCACAAAAAATCATTTTACCAAACTTAAGTTAACACCGTTAAGTCTTTAATGAGATCAAAAATTAAATTTAAAAGAAAAAATTAGACATATTTTCGATCTAAATTAAATCCTTAACTTAAATTCATACCCTAAATTATATATTTTTTCATTTTTTTTCGCTAAAATATTAAAAAAAAAAAAAGGTGAGAAGAATATTCTCGGTGAAGTTGTTCCGTGTTAGTTCCGTGTGGCAGTGAGAAGCGATATCCATAGACGTTTACGCGTCACGCATAAAAATGGTGTCTGTTTTAGCACCTACATTAACCACGCGCAAATCACTAAAGCTGGCCAATTTTATGAGATTATCTGTGTGTTAAGAACACTGAAGAAGACATTTCATTTCCTATATAAATGGAGAATATTCATTTTTTTTTAAATACGTGTAAATGCCGTAGGGAATAAAAGTACTTTTGAATCCAATTGGATGTAATTTTTCAAAATTGCTTATTACTCTTTTATTGTTAGCCTTTTTCTTTTTATCATTAACCTTTTTGTCTCTGTCTTTGTAATTTTGCAAGAAATTCTAAAGTTTTAATAAAACTTTTTGAATGAGAAAGATAAAGATAAAGTATGACTAATCACTTTCTAATTAATCAGTTAGCAGCTTGGTAAGCTAACTAATCAATTTAATCGACTTCTGCTAATAAAATTTAATTTAAAACATGATAGAATTTTTGTGTTTGGATAAATTTTAAAATATTAAAATTCATTTAAATTATATTATTAAAGAATTATAAAGTAAAAAAATATATATAATTATTTTCTTATTTTATTTTTATGTAGAAAGAATCATATATTTTTTAAATGATAATATTTTGAGATTTTAAAAGTATTTTATATTAAATAAATTGAATTTATTGCAAAAGATATTATTTCATTTCTTTCAAAATATTTTTTTTAACTAAAAAAATTAAATTATATTAATTATACCTTTTTAAATATTAGTGAAAGCTGTTTGTAAAAGCGTGGGAGACTTTTCAAATTTGTGGTGGTGCTTAATTACTTTAATTAGGATTATAATTAGTTGATAACCAAGTAAATTTGTCAACATGTTGAGAAAACCAAACAAATAAATAAAAGAAACAATAATAGCGAGTGATTTGATAAAGGAAAAATTAGAAAATTCTAAGGCATTCTTGGCATAAGTCTTTCTCCCAAAAATTATATGGTGTTTTTTACTTTTTAAAATATGTTATTTTAATGTATAAATAAAAAAAATAATTACATTTAAATATTTTTTAATTATTTATCTATTATAGGAGTGCTGATAAAAATAATATAGTTTTCGTATATTTGTATATTATATTTTTAAATGATATCCTCAAATCAATATTAAAAATAATAATAATAGTTAGACAATTTATAATATTAAAGTCAATTAAGTTTCAAATTAGAAATATCAAAATCTGTTGAACTCATCTGCACAACCGCACAGGAATGCATGAATTGATTCAAATATATAATTTTTTTCCTCTGTGCCCAACATTGTTTTTACTCATCACTTGGCAAATCACACAACTTAACAGTGTCATCATTAATTTGTAGCATCCGAGAATATTTGGAATCACGGGGAAAACGTAAATGATGATTAAAAAGCAAAAAAAGTTATCCTCGTAAAAACGAAAAAATATAATTTAAATGAATGTGTTATATTCTTTAGTAAAAGCATGTCAACCCATGAGATTCATACTATAGATTAAATGTTTTAAAATAGAATTAAATACATTGATGCATTCAAATTCATGCCACTTCTCCTTAGAATTAAAAATCCCAAAGAATATAGGAGAATTTTTATGCATAAATAACAAAATATTTTAACGATATATTTAATTAAACTATACCAAAAAATCCTTTTTATTTATAAATAAATTTCAAATAAAATCTATTTGCAAATGAATTCTGATGTTTAATATATTAAATAATAAATGTAAAATTTATTTCAAATGAAATAAAAATTATGTTTGATATAATTTTAGAATTTATTTTAGTATTTAATTTGATAATAAATATCTCTTTAAGTGTATTATTTATTTATTTATTTTATTTTCAAAAGTTATAATGGATAATATATGTAAAATATTAAAAATAATAAGGGTGTTTTAATCTTCTAAAATTTATTAATTTTAAATTATGAAATTTATTTTAAAATATCAATTATTTTGATAAAATTTAATTTAATTATTTTTAACTTCATAAATTTAATTATTTAAAATACTAAATAAATTTAAATTTAAAATAAAAATTAAACTATGGATTTATAAATAAATTTCATAAAATTTTATGAAATTTATTTATATCAAATAAGAGTAAATGATAATTAATTTACCAAAATTTCATTTTTATACAATAACTATCCATCTAAACCATAAATCTGTAGAGAAATCGATAGTAAAATGGATTAATTTTGGGTTTAAATACGTTAATTTCCAACGTGGCAAGAACGAATTGAATACAAGGGATAATACAAAACAGAGCCAACATAAACAAGGTAACTTTAGTGGGTATTTTTTTTTATTTATTTACTTAAATGGTGGCCTAATAAAAAGGGGCATATGAAAACTATCTTAGCTGACGAGTATAGGCATAGCTACAATTGACGGAGAATCACAAGAGAATTCATCCCTTTCCTTATTAATGGCATAAAAAAATTGACCCCTTTTTTCATTTCCCATTTTTATTTTTATTACTTGTTTTCTCTATGCGCTTTGACTCACCTTGTCCGGCTATCACCAATCAGGCCTCTTCTTCTCCTGAAATCTTCTTCACAATTGTTTCCTGTTAAAGCCCTCTCTCTGTATGGTATTGTTTTGTCAGTTTTTTTCTATATGGCTTTCTCTTCAGAGATGAACAATTTTCCCTTTAAAATCCTCATTTGCCAAGTCTTTTTATGGTCCACTTGATTATTATTATTATTTGTTTAATGAATTTTCCTGGGTCTACAGTCATGAAATTTTTTTCTAATCCATTCTTTCTCTTGTTTATAATTATTTGTTTATTTTTTATTCTCCGGATTCTTTTATTGAAGAGTGGATTAATTTATACAACCAAGAAATGGTGGAGATCAATTCAAGATTGTTTTCGTGTATTTCAATTTTTCAAGGTTCCAGAATTCAACGACACCATGCAAGAGAATCAGCTTTATCGCAAAGTCTCTGTTTATTTAAACTCTTTGTCTTCCATGGAGGATTCCGATTTCACCAATCTCTTCACCGGTAAAAAGTCCAACGAAATCATCCTCCGTCTAGACCCTAATCAGGTAATCGATGATGATTTTCTCGGAGCTAAAGTTTCTTGGATAAATGAAGTAAAATCCAATACAACCCAATCTAGAGCTTTCGTTTTGAAGATCAGAAAAGCAGATAAACGAAGAATTCTCCGTCCTTATCTCCAGCACATCCATACAGTTTTCGATGAGCTCGAGCAAAAAAAGAGAGAATTGAAGCTCTACATGATCATAGATGCTGATCATCATCAAAATCAAGAACGACGGTGGAGACATGTTCCATTCACTCATCCGTCAACATTTGAAACAATTGCCATGGAATCCGATCTCAAAAACAAATTAAAATCAGATCTCGAGTCTTTCCTAAAAGCCAAACAATGTTATCACCGGCTGGGTCGTGTTTGGAAACGAAGCTATCTCTTGTACGGGCAATCAGGTACTGGAAAATCCAGCTTTGTAGCTGCCATGGCTAATTTTCTTAGCTACGATGTGTATGACATCGATCTTTCCAGAGTTTTAGATGATTCCGATCTTAAATTTCTCCTTTTACAAACTACGAGCAAGTCGGTGATTGTAGTCGAAAACCTCGATCGATATTTGATGGAAAAATCAACAGCTGTGAGCTTATCAGGGGTTCTAAATTTCATGGATGGGATTTTAAATTCTTGCTGTGCAGAGGAGAGAATTATGGTTTTCACAATGAACAGTAAAGATCAAATCGACCCGGCTATACTGAGACCGGGTCGAATTGATGTCCATATTCATTTTCCTTTATGTGATTTTTCATCATTCAAGACATTAGCAAATAGTTATTTGGGGGTGAAGGATCATAAATTATTTCCTCAAGTAGAAGAAATTTTCCAAACCGGCGCGAGTCTGAGTCCGGCGGAGATAGGGGAACTCATGCTTGCAAACAGAAATTCACCGAGTCGGGCATTGAAATCGGTTATCACAGCTTTACAAACCGAAGGTGATGGTAGAGGGTCAGCGAATATCGGGCGGCGGTTGCTGAATTCCGGGTCAAGAAACTCCATGGAGAAATCTGGAGATCGCTCACGGATTTTTTCAAGAGAGAATGTCAACGCCATAAAAGATTTCAGAAAATTGTACGGTTTATTGAGGTTGAGAAGTAATCGAAAAGGGCAGTCGTTCGATCTGACACGAGGAGGAAAGGAAGGGTGATGGTACAAGTCGTATCGATTCGGATTAAAAAAGAAAAATGGAATTAAAATTACAAGGCATGTAATAGCCAAATGTTAATAGAATATAGTTTAGATTTTAGAGCACTCAAGATTTTGATATTTGCTGGCTTTGATGCTTTGTTCCCCCCACCACCACCCCAATTACAAAGAATATGATTCTGTCATTGTTCTTCTTCATAAACTATTTGTTTCCCATTTTAATAGTTTGCTTTAAACTTGTTAAATGGTTGTATATTTACATGTTAATATAATTAGCTTCATTATTCGTAATAGATAATTAAGTAGATATGTAGATCAAAAAGATTACTACTAATATGCTCGAGTATTATGGATCCCGAATTTTCCCATAAGTAGGTAGCATATATCTATAATAATAATGATTCATATGTTCTCCTCCAACATTAAACATTTGATATAATATTTTAAAAATATTAAATTATATTTCAGTGTATCTGATATAAAATTAATTTATAGCTTGATTACACATCATTAATTAGGTAACACTATTACTATCACTTAAATCTAATTAAAATGAAAGAAAATAAAAAAAAACCGTTAAGACTAGTATTATATCCAAAAACGAACGCTTTTTTTTTAAATCCTATTTCTATAGTCTAACTAAAAGCTTATGAATGGCAAAATAACCTAGGAGTAATAAATAAAAATTGAAAAAAAAAAAAACAAGCCAATCTTATAAACTGTAGTCAATGGTATGCAACTGAAAAAAGAGAAATATGTTGGTCCTTTTGAAAGTGATGAGCACAGGCAGAGGCACACACGTGACTAAAAAACTGAGTTTTTGGAAGGAAATGTGACCATTTCTTTATGTTCTTTATTGTATTTAATTGCAAATGCCAATTCTTCTCTGCTGCCAAAATTCAAAGAAAAAAAAATGCTTCAGACAAACTTTCTTACTTCTCATCATTGGTGATGACGACCTGTTCTCTCTTTCATAAGTCGTTTTGTCTTTGGTTTTTAGCGTTTAGCTCCTTATCAATCACCACAGGAATTTTTGGCGACGTTTTCTTCTACTGAGTATAAAAATGCTATTATATATATATATATATATATATATATATATAGAAAGAGAGAGAGAGAGAGTGATGTACCGAAATTTTGTAAAGAGTGGTGATTCTAAATGAATATTAGATTAATAGGTATCAAAATTTATAATATAAAAAATTTTAATAAATAACTTTGACAAAAAAAAAATATTTTAATTCAATAAAAAATTATCTCAATCATAAGGTTTACATGACTATTTATAAAAAATAACTTTCAAAAAATTTTAAAAATCTAATATGGTAATTTATTCTAAAAATAAAATAAATCACTAAATTTATATAAATAAGGAAAAAATCAAAACCAACTTAAGTAGGAAAATAAATCAAAACTAATATAATACCTTAAATAGCATATAAAAATAAGTTTCCTATCAAATTAAATAAGGAAAATAAAAAATATTAAAAATATAAATATAGAAAAACACTAACTTTTGTTGATTTTTATCATTTTCTCTACGGTAAAAAAAATTCATATTCGAATTTGCAACAACATTATCATCAAAATAATTCTTAGATAAAATAATTTTATATTAAACACATATGACCGTAAAATATTCATAAAAAATGTAAAATTTTTCTTATGATTCTCGTCTAATCTGTCCAATAACTTTCAATATAAGTTTTAATTAAATTTTTTTTTATGAATTGAAAATCAAATACTGTAGAAAGATTAATGGAGAATAAATATTCATAATAATCTTTTTTATTATTGTGAATTAATGTTGTGATCTGTTGTGATTTTCAGATATTATTATGATTCTTAATAGAAAATGAAACTATTACAATAAATATTGATATTTTTTCATCAGGATAATCATTAAATATTGCAGGTAAATCTCAATTGACAATTTATATTATTTTTGAGACATGAAAATTAAATATTTGATTTTTCAAAAACTCATTCACCCATTGGGTTAATTGATTTATCACTTGTATTATACATTTCTCCATATGGTTCATAATACGTTGAACCATCTGAATTGTTGTATCAGGGTAATAAACATCCTTTATAGATATAATTTGGCGTCCTCTTTTTGGTGGCATGTTTTTTAAAGAATGAACTCAAACTCTGATACCAATTGATATAGCGAAAATTTTCTAAAAGTCTGTTAATTATAAATGAATATCAAATTAATAGGCATCGAAATTCGTTGATTTAAAAAAAATATAAAAAATTAGATGAAATAATTTTCATACATAAAAATTATTTTAATTCAATTAAAAGTTATTTTAACTCTAAGGTTTACATGAGTTATAGGAAATAACTTTTAAAAAATCATAAAAGTCTAATATGTTAATTTATTCCGAAAAGGAAACAAATCACTAATTTTACATAAATAAGAAAAAGAATTAAAATTATCTTAAATAAGAAAATAAATCAAAATTAATATAATATCTTAAATAGCGCCTAAAAATAAATTTTCTATCAAAATTAAATAAAAAAATAAAAGATACCATAAATATAAAAATATATATACAGAAAAATACCAATTCATATTGTCTTCGTGGTATAGGCTACTAAGATTTGAAATATATTTTGACAATAAAATTATAAATAATTTTCCCCTTAAAACCATAAAGATTTGAACATAAAGATTTGAAATTTGTTGATTTCATTTGCAGCCGTACGTTGTGTGGTTGGTTAAAAAAACAAAAAAGTTGAACTTGAAGCTGTGTATATATATATATATATATATATATATATACTGAGATTTGAAATATATTTTGGCAATAAAATTATAAATGGTTTCAAATAAAATATAATTTATAAGACAGTTATATTAAAGTAATATAAATAAATTAATATAAAAAATAAATTAAATAAAAAAATTAGATATTAATAATTATATTTCAATATAATTATTATCATTTTAAATAGTAAGTCATAATTTTTAATTTTAACTTATTTATTTAATTTTATTTATTTTATATTATGTAAATTTTTAATTTTTAAGACGCTGGTTATAAAAACCCAACTATAAAAAGGTACGATTATGGAAACTATATGCCAAAGTCAAGGCAGATAGTCCTGTGAAGATGCCCAGCACAGCACAGCAAACTTTGAATGCTTGGCTGGGATTTTATTTCTGCCAGAGACAGACCAAACTGGTGTAGGCTAAGCTTGCCTTAAGTAGCATCAGGCCATCAACCACCATAATTTTTTGGGCCACCTCCAGATTTCGGCTCATTCTTTGGTACCACTGGGATACGGTACCACTGAAAAACAATTGACCGTAGGATAAAACTGTTTTGATCTTAACCATTGATTGATAAAATCTTTTAAAATTTAGAAAATTATAAAATTTAATCATAATTAAACGAGGTGGAACTCAATTCACTCACTTGATGTACATTCCTTGCTCAAAATAGGGTTAATTAGTATGAAATATCTGTATTTTATTTGGTTATATTAAAAAAAATTTATATTTTTAAAATTATATTAAAAAAATTTTACATTTTGATTTTATTACACTATTATGTCATTTCATAAAAAATTTCACATTTTTTTATTAGTTAACGAGTAAAAAGTCAATTTTAATGAATTTTTATTTTTATTTTGTGTTTATTTTTGGTGTGGTGATGGTGGTGTTGTAATGGTGGTGAAAATAAAATTTTGATATGGTCGAAAGTGATGACATTTGAGTGAAAATCAGATTGAAAAAAATAGATAAAAAATTCATAAGTTTTATGAATTTTCTAAAATAAGAATTTCGAATTTTAACAGAATCAGAACTTTTTAGTATAATTTTAAAAATATATGAACATTTTAATATAATCAACTAAAATAAAGTAATCTGATAGTAATTAACCTCCAAAATAACCCTTTGGATGCTTAATTGAAATTAATTTGTGTCCTTTATGTAATCAAATTAATTATGATATTCTCTTTATGAATTTTGTATCTTGATTTATAAAAATTCTATTTTGCTTGTCTTTTTTTTTCGTAAATAATTTTCAATATTTTATCATTTATCTTGTAATTCATTGATATTTGTTAATTATCTTATAAAATAATTAATCTTCAAATATTAATTTTATAATGCAAAATAATAAAAAAATAAATTATTAATAATCTTTTTCTCTTTTAATGAATTTCAATTTTGAAAAAATTAATAACAATAATGGTAACAACAACGAAGCTAGTGTGAAAATAATGTTAAGTGTATATGTATATATATAAAGGAAAAAAATATTTTAAATAATTAGAGTGGACAGGAATTTGGGATTAGGAAAGTATATAATAATAAGAATTATATTACACATTCATTTATTTTCTTTTTTTTTAATTGTCACAACAAAATTTTTTAATGACAATTTTATTATTTTTCATAATTAATGACAATTTACTCTTAATTATGCATAACTCTTTAAATTTTGTTTACTTTGTTCTTTTACATATACAAGTTTTTAACTTAAAATTAATAGAATTTAATCAAATCAATCTTTATCCTTTTTTTTTTTTATCATACTACTTTCAGTATAATTAATTAATTATTTAAATTAAACAAGTACAATATGAAAAAATAATATTTTTTAATAAAAAAAATAAATTTTCATTTATAAAAAAAAATATATATATTTTGAAAAAAAAAATTAAAAAATGACAATAAATATGAATATAAAATGAGTTTTATCTCTAAACTTCATTGACCAAAATACTAGAGTAATAATATTCAATCTAACAGATATAACTGACACATTGACAAATAACACGCTCCACTTGAAATTGACATAAAGTAATTTAATGAGTTTAATCATGAAAACCAGATAAAAACTCTTTTTCATATTGGATAAATAAATAAATTTTCATAAAAAAATAATAATTTCAATATTGACAAATGAAAGATATATAAATAAAATAAATATAAATATAAATAAAAAAATAAATCTATCATCAAAATCTTATTCAAAATAATAACATATAACTCAAAATAAAATAAATACTACATTACAATTAATCCACATTAAATAAAGATGATAATAAAAAAAAAGGAGAGAAACAAAAAGAGGTAAAATAAAAGAAAAAAGAAAAGATGGACAAAGAGAGGGAGACGGCGACTAAGACATGAAATTATATTATTACTATTATTTTTAATATTTTTATTTTAACAATTATAAAATAATTAATTACTTTAATCATTATATTACATGATTTTTCATTTGTATTTTAACATAAAATAAAATAATTTTCATTATATTATATTATACTTTTCATTTTACAATATAAATTATTATATTATGTCATACTACAGTCTTATGGTCAAACCAAACAGGCATTAGCATTTGTGTGCTTCACATCAAATGTTGTTTGGATTTTGAACTAAGCCAACGCACATCAAAACATTTACATTTCAGTCTCCGAATTAAAAAAAATAAAAATAAAAAATAATTCCACTTAAAAGAGAAAGAAAAATCTTGAAATCATATCCATTTAAAATAAATAATGATTCTCAAAATTCTTGACAAGAAATAGATAGTAAAAACTAGCCTAAAAAATAAGACACCTTCCATAACGTAATTTTCTTTTTTCACAACTTATCAAATACTATCCAATCATTAATAAACATATAAAAATAATGAAGCATTCAACAAGAGCAAGTAGATAAATTTTTCATCTCGCTAATCTCTAAATCAGACCCAGAAATAATATCTATTTTAGAACCTTTCAACATGGCTGCATCACCACCGTTGGATTTATGATCGACACATTCCAATGCCTTCTTAGAAATCACACCATAAATTTCCTCTAATAACCTGAAAAATGCCCTATCCACATTGTCACCGCTGAGAGCTGACGTCTCAGAGTAAAAAAGGCCTTGATTCTCCGCAAATTCCACCGCATCTTCAGTCGGAACTGCCCTTTGGTCCACCAGATCAGCCTTATTTCCAATCAACGTGATCACTATAGAATTGTCAGCGTGGGCTCGAAGTTCTTCAACCCATCTAGCCACATGATCAAACGTTGGTCTCTTTGTGATGTCGTAGACTAGCATGGCCCCCAATGCTCCTCTGTAGTATGCACTTGTAACTGCTCTATACCTATGGGTATAGTTTATTGTTTTAATGATGGCAAATTATTAATAAATGTCAGACATATTTTAGTTTAACCTTCATACTAACTTATGTTTTAATTTGGTATTCACTTATCACTTTAAAATCATCTCAAGTTTTGTGTTCTCTATTAAATTTTTAATAGAAAAAATGTTTCTACAATTGATAATATTAATTTACATAATTTTTTTTTAACATTCAGAAAAATGAATTGATTCTGAAATTATTATTTAGAAAAATATACGGATTATATTTAAAATTTGTATATAAATTTTTTTTTAAATAAATAATTATTTAAATTTAATATGTAATTAAATTTAAATTTTAAATAATTAACTATTTAAATAGATTTTAATAATATATATTTTTTTTAATATTCTTAAGTAATATAAATACAAGTAATATTTAAATATTATTTAATAGTAAATATATATAAATGCATATATGATTTAAATAATAAATTTAGATTTGATTCTATCATATATATATATATATATTAAAAAAAATATTTTCCTTAACGGATAATAGTCGATTAAAAAAGTGTTTGTGGATCATTCTTAAAAATAAAAAAGAGAAGTGTTTATGGATAAGGAAGAATTATGTAGTTGTGTTTGTACTTATCCTAATATTGCGTATCTATTGCAACGAACACTAGTGGTTATCTCAATCTTCTTCAATTTTTAATTTCTTAGATTATTGTATGCTGTATAAACACCTTTATATATTTATTAATTATACAAATTGCCTTGATTTTCTATCATTTACCTGTTAATTATACTATATCATAAATTTAAACCTTGATAACTCCTTATAGATCATTAATTTGTAGATGGACAATAATAAAAAAAAATTCTAATAAATTTGACCAAACATTTATAAAGTTAAGCAAATCAATGTCGAAATAAACAGCTAATTAATTAGCTACATTATTTAGTGAGGATGATCAATTAATCATTCAAATTCAAACATCAAAGAGTAGAGATAGAGTTAAGAGAGAAAAAAGGAACTAAACTAAACTAACCTTTCCTGCCCAGCAGTATCCCAGATCTGGGCTTTAACGACTTTCCCTTTGATAGTGACAGTCCTAGTCTGAAACTCAACTCCAATGGTAGACTTGGAATCAAAGCAGAACTCATTTTTAGTAAACCTGGACAACAACTGAGTCTTCCCCACCGCCGAATCACCGATCACAACCACTTTAAACACATAATCTATTCTCTCTTCTACATTTTCTTGACGATTCAACAGATCAACACCGTTCATTTCTTGATTCATAGCTTGAAATTCAACTCAGAGCAACTACAAGAAAAGTTTATTAAATCGCACTTTAATTTCTTTGTTATCGGTTTGTGAATTTCGCTGCTATAGATCTGAAATATCAAATTCGGCACTTCTGGAAATTAATCTATAGGGTTAGTGGGAGCATCTAATAAAACAAATAAAGAAAAAGACGACCAGACAAGACTTGGTTTTACTCGCTTTCTCACTAAATAGTTAAAAGGAGAGGAAGTTGTGAATTTGGGTCCGGTCCTTGTCTCTCTTTTATTTAATTTGACTAGAATGATTGAGGATAATTAGTGTTTGCCATTGTGCATCAAAAACTATAAAAGGGTTGGTTTGGGGTAATGAAATTGAGAATATTAATTTTTTTAAAATTAAAATTATATTTATATTATAATTTTAATGTTTATTTTATATAAAAATTAAAATTAAATAAAAAAAATTAGTGAGAATGAATGTGGCGGCATACCATAAATCTTGATTAATGGGATTATGAGTTGGGATTTGTGGCCGTAATTAAGTGCCTTTTGGCCCACTTTCTGCCTTACTTCCTGGCATGGCTCTTCTAATCTTTTGGTATAAATAAAATAATATATATTAATGTTTTAGTTTGGTTTCAACTTATGTTAATTAAATTTGAAATTTCAGAGGATATTAATATTATTAAATTAATTTTTTTTTATAATACAATATATTTTTATTGTTTAACATAATTTTAAAGTATACAATATCAAGATATAATTCAACATAATAAAATTATAATTAAAGTAGCTTTTTTATAATTATTATAAACATCTATAAATTAACTTATATGTTTGTCAATATTTAAGATTTAGCATTAAATTTTCTTATATATATATACTTTCTCTGTCTAAAATGGGGTTGAGGGGGGCTGCTGTGTTTTTTTACACAGCAGCTCCTCATGTGACCAATTTTTTACTACTTTAAAAATTTTAAAAAAAATTTAAAAAATTATATTTTGATAGTGTTTGATGTAATTAATCTATTGATGTATTTTTCATTATAAACAAAAATCATTTGGACTGCTAAAAATACATTAGAAATTTTATATATTATATTTAACGGTCTAGATTTAACGCATTTCTAATACATTTTTAGCCATCCAAATGATTTTTGTTTAGAATGAAAAATATATCAATAGATTCATTACATCAAACACTATTAAAATATAATTTTTTAAAATTTTTTAAGTAGCAAAAATTGACCACATGAGGAGTTGCTGTGTAAAAAAATATAGCAGCCCCTCAACCCTCTAAAATAATAGTTTTATTTCATTTTAGATATAGATTAATAAATTTAATTATTTTCAATTTATTATATTAATTTTATCAATTTCTTCCTAAAATATCTCTACTTAAAATATTCATATTATATATATATTTTTTATTTTTTTTAATATTTATAATAATTAAAATAATCTTATTTTTAGTCTAAATTTATAATTTTAATATATAAAAAATAAAAATATAATTAAATATATGATGTATTGATGTAGAAAAATAGACTATAATTTGATAAGGATGAAAAAAAATAAAATTATCTTTTTAGAATGAAATGAGTATATATTAATTTTTCATTGTTACAATTGAAAAATCAAATATTGAAAAATAAACTTTTTTCATTTGATTTATTTAAAAAAAATAATTAATAAAAATTTAATAAATAAATAAACAACTACATATTTAAGGATTTGAAACCTTATTATCATTCATTTCAACTCCAGTAGATTTGAAACATAATCAAGCAATAAAAGCGAAATTGAAAGATAGAGTGGATGCACCACCAATTTTTTAATGGTAATTTAATGTATTAAAACCGCACAAATTTCCATCTTATAATCAATGTTTTTAGAACTAGGTTAATTAAAAAATTAATAAAAATTAAAAATTAAAAAATTAAATATTTAATTGAAAATTATGATAAAAATAAACATAATATAATTATGACTAAATTAAAAATTTATATAAAATTATATTTATTATAATATCAATACAATCATATTGTATAAAAAAATTTATATATATAGTAAAAAATTATATATAGTAAATTATGAATATTTATTTGTTCGAATATTTACTTACTTAATAGGTAAAATGCAATAAGATTATGATTTTGGTGTTAAGTAAAATTAAAACGAAATTATTAAAATTCTCTTAATTTATTTTAATTCAAAACAAAAAAAAAATTATTTGATAAAAATGACTTCCTTTTCATCAAAATTAAAAAAATATTGACCCGTTCGAACTAAAAAATCAATTTGATTCAACCGATCGGCCAATTTATTGATTTTTTAACCAATTTTTCAGGAATGGATAAATAAGAGTTGACAAAATTGATTTTTGATTATGTTCCCAATTTTTCCAACTCAAACTATCAGTTCGGTCCGATTTTAATTATCATGCCTATAATTAGGGATGACAATGGGGCGGGGTGGGGATGGGGGAATCATCCTCATCCCCACCTCCGCCTTAGCGGGGAATTCTCATCTCCGTCCCCGTTTCACATACGGGGATAATTTAGTCTCCATCATATCCCCGTAGGGATCCTCATTCCCCGCTTAAATTTTGTATTACTAAATTTATTTATATTTATAAAATTCATAAATAATAGCTAAAAATATAAAAAAAAAATTATTTAGAAAATATTAATAAATTCAAACACACAAAACATCAACCAAACATAATTAAA
>CANXYC012995383.1:0-17645 GCA_948193065.1 Aleurites moluccanus | reverse complement strand
ATGAAGCTTGAGTTGGATTTGATCATAATTAAATTAATAAAAAAATTATTTTCCTTTGAAATTAGAGAACATATTCATATTGTAGTTTTCTATATTTATTATGACTTAATTTACAGCCAAACTATCACTCTCTCTCTCTCTCTCTTTTTAATTTTTAATTTTATTATATTAGGAGGAATCGCTGTATTACTATTTTTTTACTATCTTATCATTTTTTTTTAAATTAACACATTTTTATTTGTTTCTTAAATATTAATATTATATTAAATAGATAAAAATATTTTACTATGATATTATATGCAATTTAATTATTGGCTTTTAATTTGAAAATATCAAATTTTATAATAAAGATGATTATTTTTCATATATAGTGAATTTTATTGGTGAAATAGTTGCTTTTTTACTGAAGTAATAGAAAAAAAATTTATATTATTTTATTTAAAATCAATATAATAATGAAATTATAAAAAAATCATACATATAAGAAAAAAAAAATAATTAATAAGAAGTAAAGTAAAAAAAAATTGTTTAATATCAAATTTTATAGTAAATTTTTTTTATTTAATAACTGAAAGTAATTGAAAAAATTATAATATGAAAAATTAAAAAAATCTAGATTTCAAATTTTACTTGAAAAACCATATATTTGAACATAAATTATATTTTTCTATTTTTTAATACAAATATTTTATGAAATACAATAGTCTGGTATAAGTGAACAAGGCTTTTTTATTCTTCAAGCTTCCGCTCCATGTCTCTGCTCACACTCCCAAAACGGTTCTTCTTGCCGTCGTCTCTATGTTTGCTGCATCAAACTGGTAAAAGTAGAAGACTATCTTTAACCAAACTGAAATTCAAAAAAATTAAATCGAATTGATAGATTTTAGTTGATTTAATTCAATTTAATTTAATTATTTTTATTTGATTTTTTATTCAGATACTGACGTGTTAAAAATAATAATAAAAATTATTACGTCGGTTTTGATATCCAAATTTTAATTTAATTATAATTTTATATTAAATTTATCAAAAATTAAAATATATAAAATTGTTAAAATTTTTTATTTGTAATAAAATTATAAGTTCACAAATAATTCATAATTTTTTTTTAATTAACCCTTTTAAATTTAATCATTCCCCTCTTTAATTGGGAAAAAATCTTATTGCTCATTTTCGTCCTTTAGGGGAATCTCCAAATGCTAAAAAGAAACGGACTGACTATTTTCGCCCTCTTTTGCTTTCTCTAATAAAAAAAATTATATATTTTCGTCTCTCCGGACCCACACCATTATATTTTAATCGCTTTGCTATTGTGGTAAAAGCAAGTGGGTTTTTTTTTTATCAAATGACAATTTAATCCTTATAGATTATAAACGATTTTTCAATTTTTTTTTAAATTAATCACAATTTTCTCCCTGAAAAATAATCAAATACATTAACTCATTCTTAACTTTTTAAAAATATATTAACTCCTCCTAATAAATATCAAAATATACTACTAGATCCTTTTATCCAATTTTACTGTTAGTTAATTTTAAAATGGACAACAAGAATAATAAAAAAATAAAAAAATATTTATTCTTTATTTTTAATTAATTACATCATATTTTTACTTTAATTTTTTTTAGGATTAAAAAATATATTTTTATATTTTTTGACAACTTTAAAAATAAAATAAATAAAAATATTTTTTATTTTATTTTATTTTAAAAAGAATTTTTTATTTGTATTAAAAAATTTGAGAAGAAATAATTTATTTTTTCTTAAATTATTTTTTAAAATAAAAATAAAAAATATTTTTGCTTATTTTTTATTTTCAAATTTGTTAGAAAATATGAAAATAAAATTTTTAACCCTAAAAAATATTTTTTAAAGTAAAAATAGAATATAATTAATTAAAAATAAAAAATAAAAATATTTTTATTTTTTTACAGCTCTTGTTAATTATTTTAGGGTTGACTAATGATAAAATTAAACTGATGGGTGTATTAGTATAATGAGATATTCGTCAAAAAAAAATTAGTCTATTTTTAAAAAATTAAAAAAATTTAATATATTGAGCTATTTTACATAGCAAAATAATAATTAATCTCTTTTTTTTTTTTTTTTTTTTTTTTTTGAACCGCACAAACTATTATTTCTGCAATAAAAGTTAAAAGCAGAGTATTTTCCAAATATATATTTTTTCCAATTCAGAGGAAATAGGGAACCCTGATTATATATGTGTAAATTTTTAATTTTTTAATTAAATCTCTTAAAATTTTTTTAATTGATTTTTTAATTTATTATTATATTAATTTTAGTTTCCTAATAAATTTTTTAAATTTCCTCTATAATTCAACTGTTCTAAATTATTTCGAGTTATTATTCTTGGGGTGTGAAAACTACAAACAAATAAAAAAATAAAGGACTTCTGAAAGCTATAATAATCTCATTAAATATATATTATAGAGTTTATTAATTATTAAGTAATATGTATTAAATAAAATTAATTAAATAATATATTAAATTAATTTTCAATTTTACAAAATTAAAAATAAACGATACAATAACATGACCAAAAGGTTAATCCGCTGACTAAATTTAATAAGAGATATCTTGACCATATTCAATTTAGCTGTCATTAATTAATTTTTTATTTTTTTTTTATTTCATTACAATTCTAATTCTAATGTATCTAAAAGAATATCTCATTTTGTTTTTTATATTGTTTTTTGTCGAAGCAAACAAGATTTTTACTTACAAAATAACTCCGTCCCAGATATTTCATATATTTTAGGAGGTTCTATTAATTCATTTTTAATATTAATAAATTAATTGAAAACATAATCACATCATTTCAATATATTAAAATGAGATGGCAAACCCATCTACCAAATTTAAAAAAATTAAATTAATCAAATTAAATTTTTAAAAATTGAATCGCATCAAAATTTTTTATAAAATTAACTAAATTAAATTGAACAAACGATTTGATTATTCAATTGTTTTTATTTTTTAAATAAAATATATATTTTGATTAATTTGATTATTTTGAATTTTAAAAAAAAATTAATTTAATTAAATAAAATAAATTAAACTGAATCGAAATTTATATCAAATCAAATTAAATTGACTGAATTATAAATTCAGTTTTATTTTAGATTAATCCATTTTTTCTCACCCTAATACGTCGAGACTACTCTAAGAGCAAATCTTGAAATTCAAATCTCACCAATGTTTAATATTCTCCCAATATTAAAAAAAAAAATAATTCCATCCAAATTAACGTTAATGACAGGGTAGAAGCAAAGATGACAATAGACATAGGAGTCAAATTTATATTGGGAGTAATGAAGGGCAAGGTAAAAAATATCATTTAAATTATAATTATTTAATATATAAAGAAATACTATATCAATAAATTTTAATTTTTTATCAAATATACACATATAAAATAATATATATTCATAAAAATATTTATCACTACTTATAAATATAAATATTGATATATTTTTACTTTAATTATATATAAAATTTATTTTAATATTACTAAAAAATATATATATTTTTTTTATCTTGCTCTCATATGAATAGAAGACCCTAATTTCTACCCCCACATTCCCTAATTTTTAGGGAAGCCAGCTGCCTATTTTCCATCATTATCTCTTATTAAACCTCTTATCAAAGCCAGCTGGCCTAATATTAGAAATTTTTATTTTTTTTTCAAACAAACAACTTGTCTTCTTCATAATTGTCAAAGATTTTAGAGGGTGGATGACAATTGATATAGATTTGAAAGAATTGAGATATATTAACCAAATAAAATGATTCTATTTAACCAATGTGAAAATTTTTTTTCACATATATATTATATTCTTAACATTATTATTGTTCTATACTAACTTCTAGTACTTAATTTTCTTGTGGGGTTTAATTTTATTTTAGCAATACCATTGATCAGTTAATAATTTGGTATACAAATGTTTGCTACATATCCAAGAAGGTTTGAGTTCAATTTAGCATTTCATTTCTTCTTTAATAATTTTCAGTATATATATATAAAAAAATATATTATATTAATAGTATATAAAAGAATTTCCACACTGATAGATGATTTATAAAATAGTATTTTTTTAATATATTTTTTAAAAATTCATTTAAAGTTTTTACTGATTAAAAGATTTGTATAAATATAACTTGATTATTAAATTGGTAAAAGTCTAAAATCAACACAGCATTTCATCCAATTTTTTTTATTTATACAAGTATGTATCTATATATAACGAAGAAAAACTCTCTCACACCAAAATATATATCTGGAACTTGATGTGAGAAAATATTTTATTTTATTTTAATTATAAAATTAAGTTAAGCAATTTTCTCCTTTTTAATAAAAGAGAAAAGCCAGTGAGCATATTTTGCAAGCTGCAAATTTTAGATTTACGTAGGTGAGACACAAGCCCACATCATTAATGATCGAATAAATAAATAAATAAATAAATAAAATAGGAAAATACCCTATTCATGTCAGTATTTTTTTTTTAAGTTCAATTAGAATTACATGAAATAAATCGGTTATTTTTTTTTTTAACTCAGATTTTTAATTTAATTAAGAGTTTAGTCTGTTAATTACATTAATGATATTAGTTGTGAGATTTATTTATATTTTTAAATAATAAAAAATATTAAATTAATAAAATTATATTTTTAATTAAAAAATATTAAAATTAAAAAAAATTTAGAAAATGATTTATATTAGAAAATTTATGAAGAAATAATTTAATTTCTTTTTAAATTATTTTTTAAAATAAAAAAATATTTTTTAACAACTTTGAAAATAAAAAATAAAAAATATTTTAGTATTAATAAATTTATTTTCATATTTTTTGATAATTTTAAAAATAAAAAATAAATAAAAATATTTTTTAAAAAAATATTTTTTATTTTAAAAAATGATTTAAGAAGAAATTAAATTATTTCTTCTGAAATTTTTTAATACAAATTATTTTCTGAGTTTGTTTATTTTAATATTTTTTAATTAAAAATATAATTTTATTAATTTAATATTTTTTATTAATTAAAAAATATAAATGAACTCTACAACTAATACTATTAGTGTAATTAATGAATCAAATATTTAATTAAATAAAAAATCGAGTTAAAAAAAAATTAAACCGATTTATTTCACACCACTTAAATTAAAACTTTGATAAAAAAATATATTTTTCCTAAAACGAAACTAATTAGTGCTGTAGTAGTGGACCCTTGTTAAGTGCCCATCAAGAGAGTTATTTATTACATGTACAAAGCATTGAAGCAAAACAATTGATTTCAACTTAATTTCATTCACAAGTGATGGAGTTTCTGTTGGGTTTTGCACTAACTCTTCTATTAACCTTAGGCTTCGTTTTGTTTTGCAAAACAAGTCCAGGCAAGCTTAATATTCCACCGGGTCCAACACCTCTACAGATTTTAGGCAATCTTTTTGAACTTGGTGACAAACCCCACAAGTCCTTGGCCAAGCTAGCCAAGATTCATGGCCCCTTGATGAGTCTAAAACTAGGCCAAAGAACTACAGTAGTAATTTCTTCTGCAACTTTGGCTAAACAAGTCCTCCAAACATTTGATCAAAGTTTATCCAACAGAACCATGGTTCAAGCAGTTCAAGCATGTGGGCACCACCAAGTCTCAGTTGCTTGGGTCCCTGTTGGAGCTCCATGGAGAAATCTAAGAAAAATTTGCCACTCTTACATCTTTTCAAATCAAAAACTTGATGCTAACCAAGACCTCCGCCGCAAGAAAATTCAACAACTTGTTGCCGATGTACAAGAAAGTTGTGATCTTGGTGCTGCTATAAATATTGGCCAAGCAGCTTTTAAAGCTACACTTAGTGTGTTGTCTGCTAATATTTTTTCTCTGGATTTAATCGATTCGAGTTCAGAAATTCTAGGAGATTTGAAGGAGGTAGTGAGGTGCATCTTGGATGAAGCAGGGAAACCAAACTTGGCCGATTATTTTCCTTTGCTTGCAAAGATTGATCCACAAGGTATAAGGCGTCGCATGACGATTCATTTTAAGAAGCTACTTGATCTTTTTGATCGAATAATCGATGAACGATTGCTACTAAGAAAAGAGCAAGGCTATATCTCTACAAATGACATGCTTGATACTCTACTCACCCTTCAAGAACAAGTTAACAACGTGGAGTTGGATAGAAATTGCATCAAACATTTGTTCCTGGTTTCGCTTCTCTCTTTCTCTCCACTTAATTGGATTCTTTGTTAAATTTTTTAAATTATCGGTTTAATATCACTAATTCTGAAATCGTTTTCACGGCCGTGTTTGAGTTTAGTTGTGCCCAAATTAAGAAAAAAAAAATATAATAATTCGATTCTTAAAATAAAATTTTTCATAAAATTAGGTAAAATTTGAGTGTCTTAAAATAAAAATTTTACCTCATTTAAATATTTTCCATAAAATTAGGTAAAATTTGAGGGGCTAAATAATAATTAATTCATAATAAAATTATGTTGTGTTTGGATGTATGAATTTAGATTTCAAATATTATATTTTAAATTTATGATTTAAAATTTATAAATGTCTTATTTGGAGAGTATAAATAATTTGACATTTTAGATTTTAAATTTAAAAAAATATATAGATTTTAAGTTAAAGATGCGGATAATAGATTTGAAATAATTAAGCAAAATATAATATTTGAAATATTAAAATTTTAAAATATTAGATTTTATTAAATATTTAAATTAAATTCAAATCCACCTAATGTTAATAATTCAAATAAGATATTAATTCCAAATTCAATTTCAATATTTAAATTCTTATCATCCAAATATAACATCAGTGATTTTCATTAAAAATTAGATTTGGTGGCTATATATTAAAATTTACTTACAATTAATTATTTACTAATATATTTTCGTACTCAACTATATATATGTGAAATTGTAAATAGGATCTATTTGCTGCTGGGACTGAGACAACTTCGAGCACATTAGAATGGGCAATGGCAGAAGTACTTTGCAACCCAATGACTTTATTAAAAGCCCGAACAGAGCTTGAGCAAACTATTTGCAAAGGCAACGTTCTGCAAGAATCAGACATTGCTCGGTTGCCTTATTTGCAAGCAATCATTAAAGAAACCTTTAGATTGCATCCAGCAGTTCCTTTACTACTTCCTCGCAAAGCAGGACAAGATGTTGAAATGTGTGGGTTTACAGTACCTAAAGATGCTCAAGTGATGGTCAATGCATGGACCATAGGTAGAGACCCAAGTCTATGGGAGAATCCAGATTTGTTTATGCCAGAAAGATTTTTGGGTTCAGATATTGATGCTCGAGGCCAACATTTTCAGTTACTTCCTTTTGGTGGTGGACGTAGAGTTTGTGTTGGATTGCCATTGGCAATTAGGATGCTGCACTTAATGTTGGGGTCACTTATTTACTCTTTTGATTGGAAACTTGAGGATGGAGTTACACCAGAGAATATGGACAAGGAAGATAGGTTTGGCCTTTCCTTACAAAAGGCTCAACCCTTGCTAGCTATACCTTTGCAAGTGCAACATTAATGTATTTCCTTTCCTTCTTTGAGAAGGATTCATGAAATGTAGAACCTGAAATAAATGGCTTGTTTCACATATATTGAATTTAAACTGCTTTTCAAAATTATTTTTTCACTTTCTATTTATTTGTGAAAATATTTGATTCATTGATTTTAGTAAATCATGATTTTTAAAAAAAATTAAAAAATATAATTTTTTCCAAACCATAACTTAGTAAACTCTTTATATTCTAAATATAGTTTGTTAAAAAATATTTAATCACAATAACATATAGACACTAAGTCATAACATATATGCAAATTGATAACTAGCTAATAACCACAATATATATATGTAATTAAGGATATATTTGAAGGTCAAAAACAAATTAATTCCTAAGAGATATGTAAGTAAATTTTTAAATAATTAATTAAGATAAGTATATATATAACTCTATGTTGATTTTTCCTATTTACATATACAATTAAACAATACAAATTACATATTAAATATATGTCTTGTAATATATGACTTTAATTATGATGATATATTAACGTGAATTAGACTGAAATGCCTTAAATTTTTAATTTTTTATAATTCTATTCCATCCTTTGAAAATAGACCATTATAATCCAATTATTAAATTTTTTTATAATCATGCTCCAAAGTTAAATTTTCTATTTTTGACCATAAAAATATAATTTTTATCAATGTGAGCAAAATTCATTTGTAAATAAATTTAAACTATAATTCATTTATAATGAATTTTCAAGTTTGGAATAACAATTTGAAATATGAAATTTAATTGAATTTTATATTTTTATATTTGAAATAAATCTATAATTGAGTTTTTTTTTTATTTCTTAAAATACCCTCAATAAAAATATTATTAAAAAATAAAACAACTAAAAAAAATTATATTTTATAGTTAAAATTATAATTTGTAAATATAATAAAAAATAGTTAGGAAAATAAATAAAAAAAAGTAAAAAAAAAATTAAAGAGAGAAAGAGAGTGTATATTATAAGAAGAGAGAGATTAGAAAAAGAAAAGAAAAGAAAGAAAAAGAGAGGGGAGAGAAGAGGGAGAGAGAAATAAAGAGTAAGAATGAAAGATGAAGAATAATAATATTTTTATTTTTAATATAATTTTATTAAATTTATGTAATTTATTTAAAAATTTCACATATTTTGTTGAAAATTGATTTAGATATATTCAATTCCATAAAAATAAATTTCTACAATTAAAATGAACAATTTTTAATATTTTAAATACAAAACTTTTAAAAATATAAAATTCCAAATAAATTTAAAAAAGTTTTATAAAATTCAATTGTTTGAAATGGGATAAAATGTACATTCCATTAAAGAAATTACTCGAAATAATTGTTATTTTAAATCAAATCTTTGGATTCGGGGTTGTTTTTTCAGAATAACCCTTCACGTACCATATTTTAATATCCTAAAAATATTTGTAAATTATTTTAAAAATCATAATTTGATAGTGTTTCATGTAATAAATTTAATAATATATTTTTTGTGTTAAAAAAAATAAAATACATAATAAAAAATATATTATAAATTTTATATATTAAATTTAACCATCCAAATTTAATGCATTTATGAGTATTGAAATATTGATTGTGAATAAAATTAGAAAGTGTAAAAATTAAGTTTAGGGTACTACAAGACTTTTTTAATAAAAATCAGGGGTTAACTATGCATTCAGCCAAATCTCCCACTAAAATGATGATTAAAAGAATTATATATATAATTAAAAGAATGCTAAGTAACTCTTTATAAGAATTTAACAGGTGAGAAATAAATATAAAAAAAATGGAGTGTAAACTCCAATTTACTCATTTTTAGACTCAATTTTACATATATATAAAAATAAATAGATAATAAATAAGTTTATTTTTGTGTAAAAGTTAATTAATGGAATTTTTTCCAGAAATAAAGAAAAACACAAATTTTTATCAATTAATACGATGATTATTGTATTTAAACATATTTACTAGGAAATTACATATAATAAATTTTTTAATTTCCTATTATACTTCATAGTTCATACTGTGTCCAACACTCAGATGTAGTAAATGAAGACATGTATCATCAACATTTATTAGTCTATAAATGACAACATGATCCATTTTCGCCTAAGATTTTTTTCGCTTAGAAGTTATTTTTTCAGCCAACGAACAGCGGAATGGCAATAAGAGGAGTAGCCTTCTGCAGAGTAGTACCAAATTTGTCACTCATGTCCATATCCTTAGGACCCATTCCATTTGGAAGCTTCCAATCAAACTGGTGAATTAGTGAAGCCAATAATAAGCTCATCATTCTAACACCAAGAGCTAATCCAGGGCAAATTCTGCGACCAGAACTAAATGGAACATAGTAGAAATTTGTGCCTCTAAAATCAATTTCTAATGTCAAGAACCTTTCTGGGATAAACTCTGTAGGGTTGTTCCAGTATTTAGGGTCTCTAGCCAATGCCCATGCATTTACAAATACTTGGGTGTGTTTTGGTATGGTATACCCACAAATTTCTATGTCCATTTCTGCCCTGTGAGGTAAGAGAAGAGGTACTGTTGTATGAAGCCTCATTGTTTCTTTTAGAATTGATTGTAAATATGGAAGCCTTACGACATCTTTTTCTTCAATAGTTTTTCCTGTTCCAATTGTTTCAACAAGTTCTTGCTTTGCTTTTGCCATTATGTGTGGGTTCTGGAGCAGCTCAGCCATTGCCCATTCCATGGTAGTAGTGGTTGTGTCCGTTCCTCCAATGAACAAGTCCTGAAAATAACGAGCGTTTGACTTAGATACATTAAATGTCAAAGATATGAAATTATAAGTTTAAATCTTAGTTAGAGTTAACTGACGTTATCTTAGGCATTGATAAGATGAGATTAATGTGAAGGTTAAAATATCAATATATAAAAATCCCCTCTCCTATGTTCGAAAAAAAAACTCAGTTAATCTAAATGAAAAAAAAAAAATGAAATTTAGTTTATTTATTATACAATCATAGATATGTATAAAAAATAAATAAAATGATTCAACGGATTGATAAAGATTTATATTATAAACTTATATTTAGATCAAATTTTTTATTTAAATTATTAAAATTAAGTGAATTTTAATTTAATTTAAATAAATTTAATCTTTTAAAAATTTAATATTTCAAATATTCTTTTTTATTTAATTATTTTAAATTTGTTATTTTTAATTTTAATGTAAAATCTCTAATTTTTTTATCATTACTAAATAAATAATTTATAAATTTATAAATTTCAAATTATATATTTGAAATATGAAATTTAAAATTTTAAATATGAGATTTAAAATTAAAATTTTAAATCTAAATCTATATGTCATATTACAATCTAATATTATTTATTATACTCTTAATTTTTATAAAAAAAAATAATATTTTTGATATGTATGTATATATAAATATAACAATGAAATTTGACAAGAGATCATACGCCAATAAAAATAATTAATGTGTGTATATCCAACACCTTGGTGCTTGCCATTTCATCAAGACATAATTTTCATTAAAGTGTGATGGCATTTAATTGAGATTCAGCAAAAACTCCATACTTATAATTTTGGAGATAATTCTTTTTAATAAACACATCGTTTGGCATGTGATTTTTCATTCCTTTTTATTCTTATCTCTTTTCTCCTTAATTATTGACAAGACACTAATTATTTTATCGATTTGGGAGGAATATAAAATTAAAAGAAAAAGGTAAAAGATAATTACCGCAAGTAAAATTATGACATCTTCGCGGCCAAATTCTTCCGGAACACATTCTTTGCACTGATCAAGAAGAACATCCAAGAAATCACCATATCTTTCTGAACTTGTCTCTCTTCTTTTCAGGCGTTGACTAACAATTTCATCGAACAACCCATGCATATGATCATAAGAAATCTTGATTTCTTGCTTTATACCTTGTAGATCCAACGGTTTCAAGAAAGGGAAATAATCTGACACATTTGGCTTTCCAGAGAGCTCCATTATCTTCCCAATAAGTACTTTCAATTCTTGAATAGCATTGGATTTCCAATCCATCATATCACTAGAAAAAATTGATTTAGATAGCAAATTCAATGTTGTTCCAAACACTAACTTTCCGATATCAATACCCTCTTTAGCTTCACTAGCTTCTATTAAGGACTTAACCATAACATTCATCATTTGATTTCTTAGACATTGTAATAAATCCAATCTTTGAGTAGTAAAGATTTGTGCGTTGAGAATTTTTCTGAGGCTTCTCCATTTCGGACCGCCGGATAACCAAGCTACCGATAATTGATAATTGTGTTCTGCAGTTACTGCGTGTGGAATAGGCCTACCCAGAAAAGCTTGATCATTTTTTTGAAGTATTTCTCTAGCCATTTCAGCAGAAGTAGCAACTATGGTAGTGTTGAAGCCAAGTTGAATAGTCATGAGAGGGCCATGAATTTTGGCTAGCTTCGTTAAAGATTCATGGGGCCTGTGACCTATTGCTAGGAGGTTTCCAATAATGGGAAGACCCCTAGGTCCTGATGGGAGTTTCTTCTTCTTACTGAATAGGTTGTTTTTTAGGCTAAAAAGGGCATGGATGCAGATTAAGAGAAACAAAGTGAAGAGGGAAAATGTATAGGAATCCATTATAGCTAGTGATTAATTTTCTTTTGGATACGTGTTTGCTTTCTCTTTGTGATTGTAGATTTATATATAGGAAAATTTGTACACCACATAAAGGTAAGATTTACTCATAAAGAAATAATTATGAATATTAATTATATTAGTTTCTAGTTCATTAGGGTGGATTGCCTAGGTAAATATACATCTACAAGAACTAGTTTATCTATCCTAATTAATTAATTACACAATTATATCATTTATTATTTATTTTATTTAGTTAAATATTACATATGAAGTTTAATATTACATAATAATTAAAGAGGAGAAAATTATTTAATAAATATAAAAATAAAATAGCCAAAAAAAATAAAATTGTAATCCATAATTATATCTTTAATTAATGACAACACAGGAAAAATGACAAAAAATATATAAGAAATAAATTATAAAAAAAAAAATATTGAGTCGAATGATGGAGATATTTATTATAGTTTAAAAATAACTAAAGAACAGTAGAATAAAAAAGGTGTAAAAGTAAAATAATAATATATGGACAAAATTAAAACTTTATCAAGTGAAAAAAAAATAAATGATGTATATCTAAGAATTTTAAAATATATTTAACCGATCCCTTATAATCTTATTCTTTAATTTTTTAAGATTAATTTTTTTTATGGGAAAGATTAAGTAAAATTTATTATTCATAATTTTTATTTTAAAAATTAAATTAATTAGTATTTATCAATTGATTTTAATACGATCAATTTTAATGTTTATAAATTAATGATAAATATATAAAAATTTAAAAAATAAATTTAAATTCGATTTAAAAAAAAAAACTTCAATTAAGTATATTTTAAATATTACTTTTGTCCGAAACAACTGTAAATTTTGCCACCATTCTCTCTTCCCTCAATTTTAATTGTTATTTTGTCTTTACTCAATTCTAGATCCGTTCGACTACGAAGGGTTCACAGAAAACAATTTAATGTTTCATTAATGTTCTTAAATTTGAAGTGTCAGAAGCTCAATTATTGTTGGAAGAGAAAAAAAGAAAAAGAAAAAATTAAATAGATAAGATTTTTATTAATTGTAACACTGCTCTTCTTCCACGCTTTATTCATAAGCAACACCGCCTTATTATATACATCTCAACAAGGTGAAGAATCCCACAAAATTAGTAACAAACTAAACCCACCTAAAAGTTTTTGTTATTCACATCTTCTAAAATTAATGGCCCATTAACTAATAATACCATATATCTAGGAGAATGTTTGACTAAATCATAACAATCAATTTTCTTAGTAAAATAATAAACATAGTATATATATATATATATATATATATGACAATGGATCGAGTTTAAAATTAATTTCTTAAAATTTAAATTCAATTTGTATAATAATAAAAATATTTTTTATATCATTTATTTCATTTCGAGTCAGATCAAGATGTATAATGGGACGAGACGGGACGGATTGGATATACTCATTGATATATATTTTTATTTTTTTAAAATATATATATAATATAATTTATATTTTATATAAAAATAATTATAAATTAAAAAAATATATAAATAAAATATTAAAAAATAAAAATATATATATATATATATATATATATATATATATATATAATTAAGTCGAATTCTAGATAGATATTACCATTATTCGAATCCAACTCGAATTTATCACGGATATAAAATAAAAAATTCGCTCTATCTACTATTTATTTTATCCGGATCGAATTAAGTGGGTATATGCAAATTGAATAAAAATTACTATTTTTATAATATAATATTAATTAAAATATCTTATTACTTATTGATTAGGTGAATGTATAAGTTAAATTTTTATGTTTAATATAAATAAAAAATTTTCTAAATATGAAGAAAAATACAAATATTACAATCCAAGCTAAACATGCAATAAAGTCAAACAAATCTAAATTGAATAGAAATAAATCCAAACCCTGCATATAAAAAGCTCTTGATCACATGCCTTTGTCTTAACCACATAGACTAGGTTATACCAGTTAATTCAAACCATTAAAGTATTTTTTTAGTGTTCTCTCTCTCTCTATATATAATGTATCAGACTCAATAAAAGAGCTGTAGAGGGTAGAAGATTACTTTTAATAAAAATATTTGTTTTGATTAGTTGGATTTTGATTCCGTAACAACCCAGAATAGTTAAGTGTGTTGGAGTCAATTTGTACAGATCAGCAAAGTAGTTATTTTTAAATACTTATTTATATTAAATATATATTTCTATTCAATAATATAAATATATATATAATAAATAAAAATATTATTATCTTTTTACTAAATAAAAAAAAATCCTATTAATAAAAATATATAATCACTGATTAATTGAATATATAACAAAAATTCCAATATTCAATAATAAATAATATTTTCTGTTTCTTTTAAATACTTATCTACCCAAGTATTTTCCTTAGTTAAAAAGCTGTTAGCAACTTGTTAGCCTAGTTAGTTTGTTAAGTAAGCTCTTAGGTTCATTGAACAAATAAATAATTGAGTTGTAACAGATGTAGGACAATCTGGAATAATTGAATTTCAATCTCAAATGACACAAGTGACCACTAAATTTTGTAGTGTATCTTATTTTGGTCAATAATTTTATTTCAAATTAATCATTATATTGTTTATAATATTTTATTAGTGATTATCAAATCAAATTGAAGTCGAATCGATATAAGTAATATTTGAGTAAATATATATTGACTCAGCATGTCACGTAAAATGTCACGTAAATAAGAAATGTCATGTCAGTAAAAATTTAGTAATCATATTAAAAAAATTAAAAATTTAATTATTATATTAAAAAAATACTAAAATTTAGTGATTTTTAAAATTATTTATATTTTTTATGTTTTCATTCTTTTAGTTATTTTTTTTCATTTCAAAATATTCTTTTAATTTTTTATTAATATTTTTTATTTATTTTTTATCATAATATTTTTAATTTTTTTAAATGAAAATATTTTTTTAAACTTTATTTAATTTTTATAAATTCAAACAATAAATTTTTCTAATAATTTTAAATAAAATGTTTTATTATTATTATTATTAAACTAAAATAAAATAAAAAAATTTTATTCTCTAACACTAATTATATTTAATAATATAAAATTTAAGGATTTATGAGACTTGACTGAACATAATAATTTAAGCATTGAATGATGTGATGCTAACAAGGAGGGCTACGAATTACATCACACCATGAATTGAAATATTATCTGTTACAAAATAATACCATTGAATTTCAAAAGATAATCTACTCATTTAAATCTAGATAATATGTAAAAATAAAATTGGCCAAAAAATTTAAATGATATAAAAATAAAATTGATAAGAAAATTTAAATGGCAAAAAAGTTAAAAAATAAATTTTTTATTTTATCTTTTATTTTATTTTAATTTTTATAATAACAATAATAATAGTAATAATAATAAAGTATTTCATTTAAAATTAAATAATATATATATATAAGTCAAAAAATTAAAATAATAAAAAAATTCATATAATTTGACATTTTATCATTAAATTGAAATATTATTATATCTAGGTTTATAACCTATTATATTTTTTTGAAGGAGGGTGTAGTTATGATAAAAAAATTAAGGCTAATTTATTTATTATTTGCTGTTTAGCTATTAATCAGAGGCTTAACATTGGACATTAAATATTAGTGAAAATAATTAAAAAATATTTTGATAAAAAATATTAAAAAATAATTAATTAGAAAAATATTTTTACTTAAAATAATTAAAAAATAATTTGACAAAAAAAAAACTAAAAAATATTAGTGAAAATAATTAAAAAATATTTTGATAAAAATTAAAAGAACATTTTGAAATAGAAAAAAATAACTAAAAGAATAAAAAGATAAAAAAATATAAATAACTTCAAAAATTACTAAATTTTAATATTTTTTCAATATGATTACTAAATTTTTAAATTTTTTTTAATATAATTATTAAATTTTTACTGATATGTTAGTATAACATGATATTTTTTATTTACGTGGCATATTATGTGACATACTGAGTCAACATGTCACATATAATTATCCGATTTTTTACGTGGCATATTATGTGACATACTGAGTCAATATGTCACATATAATTATCCGATTTTGATTTAATTTGATGACCATCCGATGAAATATTGTAAAAAATATAATAATTAGTCTGAAATAAAATTTTGATTAATAATTAAAATAGAATAAATTAAAAAAATTTAATGACCACTAGGTCATTTACCCGTCTCAATTCTCTCTTCTTCTCTCTCTCTCTCTCAATTCTCTCTTCTTCTCTCTCTCTCTCTCAATTCTCTCAGCAACTCTCTTCTATCCTCATCTCTCTCTCATCTCAAGCCTGTGCTTATTTTCTTCTGTTCTCTCATAAGCAATTATATTCATTGATCACTGTTTGATTTCATTAGTTATGAATTCAGATCATAACAGATTCACACTCCAGATCCTGTGATGTGTTTTCGATATTTTTATTTATTTTATTTGGTAAATTTTGCTCATATAGAGCCGAGTTCAATATGGCAACTTCGAAAATCATACTCAAATTATTAAACCAAAAGTTTATTGGTGAACAAATATTAATTTTTAATTTTAATTTTTTAAACATAGTTTCACACATATAAATTATTATTATTATTAAATTTAAATATTATTTTTTATAATTTTTAATTAATATAACAAATTATATGAGTAAGCTAAAAAAATAATTAAAAATATAATATTTACATTAATTTATATAAATTGTAATTAAAATTTATGAAAATATAATGTCATAAAAAAAATAATAAGATAATTTTATACAAATTTACTAGAGAGTTACTTAATTAAGGAATTTTTTCTTAAAACAATTCTTAGATTCAACATTTATCATAAATACAACAATAAATTCAATCTATTTAATTAAAATTAAAATTTTAATAATCATATTCATATATAAATATGTTGAGTGCATTCTAATCATATCTAATTAATTTTTTTTTTAAATATAAATTTAGATCACAATTAAATTAGGATCATGTCCTGCTCAATCAAAATCAGGGTTTTTAAATAAAATAAAAATAAAAATAAAAATAAAAAAGTTATGAAAGGGGATCGATGACTATCAAAGCTAAACTTGTACAGTACCATTAAACTAAAATTGATTGGTAATTATAATATTATTTCATCACTTATTAAGGTAATATTAAAATAAAAATTAACTTTACTCTTTTATTTGATGATTAATTGAAAATCAATTATCCTACAAAAAGCTCTTATTGCCATTAATAAGTAATTCCTAATAGCATTGAAATTGTCTTAAAATATGAAGCTTGAGTTGGATTTGATCATAATTAAATTAATAAAAAAATTATTTTCCTTTGAAATTAGAGAACATATTCATATTGTAGTTTTCTATATTT